>PVJX010047192.1:0-11983 GCA_004027295.1 Dolichotis patagonum
AATCTAAGGTTGGAGGTCCCATTCAACCCAGCTCTTCCCCTTCTGTGTATTTTCCCAGAAGAACTAAAAACATCACACAAAAGTGATATATGTGCACCCATGTTTATAGCAGCACAATTTGTAATAGCTAAATTGTGCAACCCAAAAGACTGTCCCCTCAAAAGTGGATAGAAAAGATGTATTTTTATACAATGTAGTATTACTCAGCTACAAAGAAGGATAAACTTGAGACTATATAGGTAAATGGATGCAACCTGAGACCATACTCATAAGTGAAATAAACCAGACTTGCATGTAAAAATATCATATTGTCTCCCTAGTATAAAAAACTTTAAAAAAACAAAGAGTAAATAAGATCCAAAAAGCACAATATATACTGTGAAAGTTAAAGTGAAAGAAAGTGCTCAAAAGGAAAGAAAAGTGGGATATGTATTGGAGAAAAAAAGAAGGAAAAAGATTATAGTTTTACTTTTTATGTATCAGTTAAAATACATTTAATTAAAAAAAGAAAAACAATAAATGTGGACATGGGTCTACCTTTTTAGTCTCATAGTAATGTGAAGGTGATAAAGGCAAAAATTTGTTCAGTGAATAAAGTAACAAAGCTTTGTTAAATTTTAAAGGAAGTTTCCAAGTTTATTAGCACAGTAAGTTCTCTCAGTTATATCCATACTCTATCTTTCTACTTTAAGATCTAGTAGAGTATACATACTGGGTTTTTTCTCTTTTCTGTCTTTCTGGATTTCACTATGCATTTTAGGGTGACAACTCAGCGATCCTCTTGCCTCAGCCTCCCAAACTCTGGGATTACAGGCATGCACCACCACACCCAGTTGTTGCTTTTAATTTCATTTCAAAACTTTTCCAAAGAGAAACTATCAAGATAGTTTTCCTCTCTTATTCTTTGTCATGATTTTGATGACTGTGGAGTCCTATCTCAAACCCAGGGTTATGACTGACTCCACTTTAAATATGTAAATTTTAGAAATGTAATGCCAATGCCTCATTTTTAGTGTACATTGGCTCCAAACATTGAAATAGCTGGGACTTGATAATTACTTTGGCCTACAACGAATAGCTAACATTTAACTAATTGATTGTATTTTCTTATGAATTCCATGTTTACAGTTATGTATGAACCAGTAATAATATCCTGCTGTTCTTGGAAAATGGTGTTATATTTTATCACCCAGTATGTTAAGAATACTAGAGATGAGGATTAAATGTAGCTTTATCTGATGGAGGAAGTATCCCTCACCAATAATTGTTATAGCATACATGTGAAAATGACAATCAACTACTCTATTAAGTGAAGAAACAGATGCCCTATGTAAGAGACTTCTTTGGCATTGCTGAGGAATGTGTTTGTGCATTATTCATCTCAATTCAGTCACAACATTCAAACCATTTCCAAGTGTTCCCTTTTGAAACACTTTTATGCTGAATTGCTGTATGTGAGTTTGTGCATCACATTTAACACTCAATTTAACTCTTCACAGAACTGCAGTACCAAAATAGAATAGAAACTAAGGGTCAAAGAATAGCTTAATCTGAAAATCCTGGCTTTATGCAGTTAGTCTTAAAGGACTCCAATAAGGAAATGCTTTGTGAAAGTAAAAGCTCTACAAATATTAGATTGGATTATTTTTACTCAAGTATGCTTGGCATTAAAATACTCCCTGTTTTGCTGATTATTAAATTTTCTCTAATCATCCATTAAGAAAAAGGAAGAAAAATTCCTGTTTTAGTAGTCTCACCTGAGGAATTTAAAGTAGTTAATTTTTTCTTTTATTTTTTCCCCTCAGGAGATTATTTCTGTTTACATGGATAAGAGCAAAAGACCTTTTTCTGAAAGGGCTGAACTAGCATAGAAAGATCTATAATTAATGCAGTAAGCGATTCTAGAAATTGCTTTTGAGTAGAATACCCCCCTTCCCAGGGGCATTCTAATGGTTGAAGCTCAAGGAGAGAACTCTGCTTATTTTACCTTTTCTATCGTAAAAGAGAACACTTGGTGGCAGTTCTCCTTAAGTACCATATTTGCTTGATTTAGCTCTTTCTTAGGGGAAACAAGAGAGTTTCCTCAAGCTTCTCTTGGGCTCCTGACAGATTTCTTTCTCCTTGAAGTAGTAACTGAATATTAACCAAGACACCTTCTCCAGTAAGGAAATAGAGGTGGGGGACTCTGGCCTTTTTTTTTTATGAGAGCTGTATTTTTGGAATTTAAAGACACATCTTCATTCTGTACATGATTACTCTTCCTTTTCTCCCTTCTCTCAAGCAACTCTTTTAGCCAGCGTGATTTGTATTAAGCTGCCATACTTCGCTTCAGTAGCATCTACCAGACTCTTTAACTATTAACACATCTTGAATACAGAAGGTATTTTGGAGTGGCAGTAATTTTGGTTGTTGCATGCTTATTTTTTCACAATGTCCTAGTTTGCACAACTATTCAGGCAAATTTGGAGTTTTAAAGCTCCAGGGAAGGATGACTCTTCTAAAATATACCTAAATGCTTTTTCTAAACACAATGACCAGTAAATCTAAGTGTATATGTTATACTCAACAAAATCAACAAAAAAATCAATCACCTTTTTTCTATAGTTCATGTCCCTTCTTTTCATGATAAATAAGTAGTAAGAAATACGAGTGACTTTTCCCTTTCACTTCATTGGTGAAGTCATTTCTTATTTTCTTAAACTAATAGGCATTCACACACATTCCTCTGAGCACTAAAACTTTTACTTTTCACAGACTTCCACGGAGTGTGATGCTGTACTTGATAAATACGCAGAGTAATTTTATTATAGTGCTCTCTAGAAAAACCTATAAATTAAAAGTAGAGTCAACTTACAGGCAAAAATACATTTTAATATGCTGAAAGTGCTTGGAAGTGAGATCCAAGATAACATCCAAGATCATAAATATGACAGCCAATATCATATTCTTTATGGTAATTCTCAGTCCACATTAGCTGTTGTGAAATTTTACTATATTCACTTAAGCCAGAGTTTCTACACCTCAGCACTATAGTCATTTGGGGCTGGCTATTTCTTGTTTGTTAGTGAGATCTAGCAGCACTTGGGACCTTTTTCTGCTCTGAGTTAGTCAAACCTTTTCTCTTTAGTCACGACAGCTGAAAATGTCTACAGCATTGCCAATTACCCTCAAAGCATTGAAGAGAGGAATGAAACTGTCCTCAGTTGATAAACCCCGGCTTAGAATATCTGTGACCTGGCCTTTCATTAAGGTGCTACAATCACTTCGCAGTATAAAAACATGTATATGATTTTGAATGACTGTCACACCATCCTTATGAATTTTCATACTTCTTATATTTGAAAAGTAAAAAATAGCATCACTGCTTTCTGTGATTGTGACACAATTATCCAGTAATCTGTAAAATCCTCATTTAAGATCCTTCTACAAGCATTTTCTCTCACAAAGCAATAATCTATGACATACCACCAAAAATTTATTTTTGCTGTCTTCTGCATTGGTCTCTGATCCATTGTGTTAGGCTGACTTCCCATTATTTTTAAATCAAGGGTGCCAAATTAAAGTATTTTAGATAAATATTTTTATTGTTCTATAACTTTGGTGGAAAGATTAAGCACAATTCTTGAAATCAAATAATAGAAAACTAAAACCAATCAAAACAATAAAAGCATTAGTGGACTTCAAAACAAGACAATAGAAGATGTGGACAGCTGTTTTGAAGAGAACAAGAGACATGATAAGCATTGTTGATTTCCTATCTCCTGGTTTTGAAGGGCTGTAATGCCTTCATTCTTTTGTTTTGATCAGTTTTATACACTTTTGTTTTGCTTGAATTCAATGTTTGTGAAGATATGGACAACTATTTTGAAGAAAACAAGAGACATCATGGTAGCCACTGTTGATTTCCTATTGTCTTGTTTTGAAATCCTGTGTTGATTGCATTATTTTGTTCTGATCTGCTTTGTTCTGTTTTTTTCATTATCTTTATAAAAAAGACAATATCCTCCCTCAAGCAAATAAAACAATGACTGTTAAAAAAAGATTGAGCACACTGTATTGTAATGTTTAGGGGGATTTCTTTATTATTAATGAATTTCAGCAAACATTGTACTTTAAGATATAATTTTCTGATGATTTATTTGTTACTGTTACACTTTTAACATCTGCTACTATAAGCATGAAATGCATTAAACATTTCTAAGAGTAGTAAGTCCACTGAAATTGTGAATTTTTCTCTGCCGGCATTCAGAGAAATATTATACAGATAGATTTTTCTATTTACAATAACTTTGACTTTGTATAAACCTCACTGTGCCATTTAAGTAACAAGCATTGGTTCATGAACTGGTTTGACTTTCTGCTGAGAAGTGCTAAAAGCTTTTTAATAGAAAACAATGGGGAATGTGAAACACTGAGTCACAATTTCACTGAAGCAATTTTTCTTAGAAAGGCTTTACTCACACAGAAGTCTTATCCTTGCTTGAATTTGGCCAGAAATCATTTCTGGTTAAAATCCTTTGTGGTGCCTAGCGTAGCTTATTTTCTCATTCCTTCTTGAATAAAAAGCATGGTTTCAATATGTAGTGATTTTAAAACTTACTTGTTATCTATAGGTTTCTTTGGAGACAAAACAGGATTGTAGCCTTATTTTGAGTTAGGTATTCACTAAAAAAGGTGATTAATAGTGACATACATGCTTAATATAATGAGACTTCTTGCTTTGAAGCAAATAAGCTGGAATTCCCCCAAATGAGCCACTAATTTTTACTCTGCTTTTCTCCAGTCTGTGCCCTCTAATCCAAGACTGCTGTCTCACTCAATAAACATGTGAAAGGAATGTAGACTTGTCACATTTTAGTCACCACTATAAAAATTACTAGAATTATATAGACTATTGTGTTTATTTATTTTACTACTTTCAACCACAATATGCCATCTGTGAGTTTTGACTCAGTCTTCATTTTTACAACACATATAGATGTATTTAAATAAGCCTGAGAGGGAAATAAAAATACAATAACTCAGATTGCTCATTCTGACTTCATGTAAACACACTCAATATGTGTCAGTTGTGCAAAGTCTCTTTTGACAGCTAACTTCCATTTTGGAATCGTCATTTCCTTCCTTTATTCCTTAATTGATAGCACTTTTTAGCTGAAGGTTGTCCTCATTAATTCTTTTACCATTCAACATTATGGTAAAATGCTGATGCTAGAAACATGTATTAGTTGGTAAAATAATGGTCTAATCAGTCTCCACACTAACAATATTGCTCTATTGGACCATAATGGACGTGAATACTAAGAAACTTAAAAGATATAAGTTGCACTTGAACTGAATCTTATATTTTTTCATTGGGAACCTTTACTGAAATTCAGTGCCTCACATATGCAAGGTGATTAGTTCTACTTTCTCTCTGATCAGCGCAGAGAGGACAATTAAAGGAGAATTAAAAATTGATCCTGTTTTCCTCCACACATGGCTTATCGTGATCAGTAACTTTCTCTTCCTGTATACGGACAGGAAATAGTTTGTGTCTTTTTAAATTATAATATAATTAAATATATGATCAATTCAGAGGCAGTTATCATTTTAAAGGTTCTAATGAATACTTATTCTCTGTTGCATGGAAGTTATTTTTCATAATTAACTACCTACAAATTCATTGAGAACTCAGTCTATACCACCCCTTGCTGGACACTTTGGATGCAAGTGAGTGAAATGCTATTCTTATCCTCGGTAACTCACAATCTAGTTGAAGGAAAAAGGACACAAATCACTATGGCAGGAAGAGCAACATCTATAGCCTAGATATATACAGTATGTCATGTCAAACAGAGGATGTTAATGTTAATGTGTACACAGAAAGAGTTACAACAGGAGAAGCTGACATTCGAGTTGGTCTTGAAAAATGAGTAAGAGTTTTCCAGTTAAAGAAATAATACTATATGTCAGGGGAGTGAACTATGAACCACTAGGAAAGCAGAGAAGTTCTTGACATGTGTGTCATCTGCTCAAGTGTGGCATGGTGAGAACTAGAAACATAGAAACATCAATGCCGCTTAGTGAATTTGGTATTTATCCAGAAGGCAGAGGAGAACCACTGAAGTATTTTAAGCAGGATTCTGGGTTCTGTTTAAAAGAGAAAATTTTGGTAGCAGTATAGAGGTTTGTGAGGGGGAGAAGATATGAGATGTAAAGAACCAGTTAAGAGTTTACTAAAACTGAATGATAATGAGTGCCTGGATTAGAATATCATCATTGTACGTGCAAATGAAGAAACACATTGTGGTTATGATAGACAGAACTGAGGAATTAATTGTGCATGAAGAATAAGGAACAAAAGAAGAGAATGATTCAAAAGTTTAAAACTCAGCTACTACCTAGGGAATACTGGGAGGCAAGGAGTCATATTTGTTTGTGAAGTTGATGTTGGATGTATTTGTCTTAAGTTTACTGTGGGCTAGGTATACAGACACATGGAGCATGTGTTCAAGAGAGAATCCAGAGCTACAGACTGAGATTTAAGGAACATTAGAATAAATAAAGTGCTTAAACCATTGACCTAAGTGGAATTATTCATTGAGAATATATACAGTGAGAAGACAACAGGGAAGAACATTCAAGATCTCATGAGAAAAGACAGATTTAAGAAAGCTGGTAGAGAAACAGAAACGGAGAGCAAGGAGGTAGTCTATGGATACAGTAACTGGACAAAATGATGGCCACGACAGAGTACTGTTGAGAAACTGTGTGAATAGGCATAAATATTGAAAATTTAGGAAAAGGAGAGATTAAGAAACATGAAAATGATTTAGAGAAAAATTGAGAGCTTTAGAGAGATTAAAAATGACTGACTGAATGCTAAGTGGGTGGATGTGGAAGATGGAAATGTGGCTGAGAATATAGAGCAAGGTTACAGAAGATGCAGTACAGGTTTAAAACACAGATGAGGAGTAAAAGAACAAACGAGAAAGGTGTTTTGAAAATTTAAGTGAACATTTCTTTCCCTGATTCAGAAGAGCAAAAGTAAGAAGAAGTGGAGATAAATCTTGAAAGTATAGTGAAGAGAAGTTGCAAGTTCCGATCTGATGATTTGTTTTCTTTTTATACAAGAGAAACTATCATGGATGGCTAAGAGAGCCTTGGATCACGGGAAGTAGACTCAAGCAAACCTACCAAGATGATAGAAGTTTTGTCTTGCTTTCAGCAGCTTTTGAGCAGAAAGAGAAAAATAATTAAGGCAGAATGGATGCAGGATTGTGAACTAGTAGGTCAGATATGGTATTAGGCGTGATGAATAACAGATCTGTGATCCCTGAAAGTGTCGGGTACACATAGAAGTGAAATCAGGAGGAGGCTGATAGGCTAGGAACTTAGGGAAGTGATTTGAGGTCTCATTCAGGTTGAAGAACAGATTTAGTGGGAGTGAAAAAGTGTATTTTAGAGTCTAATTATAAGGTTAGAGTCATGCAGATTTAAGTAGGGAGACTATTATGGCTCAACTAATTTTTATAACTAAAAAGTAATGTTGAGTAAAACATGAAAAGAATCTTTAAACTCCTGTGAAGTATGTGGCTGTGATTAGCCCTGAGAAAGCTTGTAAGATCAGAAAGACTAAAGCAGGAAATGAAATGCAAATGCTATATCTCTCTCTATCATAAGTATAAGTATATATATATATATATATATACTTCATAAGTATATATATATATGAACACATAATAGAATTATTATATATTTTCAACCTATTTTAAACAGTACAAATGTAAAAAACAGTAGATGAATCAGTGTTTAAGTGAAATGTTGGTCCTTTGTTATTGTTTAGATATAAAATGTGCCCCAAAAGTCTCATGTGCTCAAAGGTGGGGATTTTGGAAGGTGGTTGGATGATAGGGGTGCTGTACTCATCAGATATTAATCCATTGCTGAAATTATATGTGGTAAGGGTATGAGATCACTAAGGGAGTTACCTGGAATTGTTTCTCCTCCCTGGTGCCTCCTTTCTCTGCTTCTGCACTACTACGGATGGAACAGTTTCCCTCTGCCATGCCCCTCTACCATGCTGTACCTGGGATGGAGGAAGATATCATGTATACACTGAACCCTATGAAAGGATGAGACAATAAATTTTTCCTTCTTAAATGGTAGGTGTCAAGTATTTCGTCGCAGTTAAAGGAAAGTGATGATTGCTTGGCACTGTAGGCTAGTTCTTCATACGTGGTACCAGTATTCAAACAGACTTCAATGTATTGAGGAAGTAGAACTCAACCAACTTCAGTTAGGATATGTTATAGAGCACTGAGGAGGCAAAAACAAATACGAGTTAGAAATATCTGGCTTGTTAATCATAAACCCTTTAACTTTATTATGCCTCATTAAATATGTTACAGTGATTTCAAATGTAAGTCAGTTCAATGGTACTTAAATGTATTTTCCTCTTAGTATGGAAATCTGCCAATTAACTCTAGCCTTCACTCAATTTACCTTGTCTCCCTCTCTCTCCAGCACTCTCGCTTTCAGAATTATATTCTCAGATAGAATTTTATATGTTTATTAGCATATACAAGTGATCCTAATCTCAGTGCCTAGAATATTTTCAGGCAGTGAAGTAGAAATTTCGACAAGCAAATACTTAAATAACAATACAAGTTCATACATGATACAAAAGAAGTTTAAAAATCATTGTGGCACATAAAGGCAGAAATGGTCATTTGTATATACAGATGTGTTAGGGAATACTTTAATCCCATGGCTCTGAGATTATCCAGATACCTGTCAGATTCACAAATGTTATACCACCAAATTTTTTTCCACTTTGAATTATCTCTCCCTAGTCTTTCATCGTCCTCAAAATTTGCCATATTTTCCAACAATACTCTGGTACAGTAACTGGTGCCAATGAGACAATATTGACTTACTGATAGGTGCCTTTTGAAGAGTTTCTTTAATGACTTTAAAATGCAATCCATTAGTACTTATTTTAGTTATCAATAATATCTACCTAGTGTTTGTATATAGCTTGCATATGTTAATTAGTAAAATTTTGTGAATCATTTGTACCAATTTAAAGGTAATATTCTAGGTGTAGTTCTCCTCAAATGGTACAATGTTTTGATTAATTTTATTATCATGATTTCCTCAATCAGTGAGCTTGGATTATTCAGAAATTTAGAAAGCAAGTTCCAAAATATATAACTTTGTCCTATACCTGTGAACCCAATCTTAATAAAACTTAGCAGTTCTCAGGTCTAAGAGTACATTTAATCTTTCTGTGTTTTTTGCTTGATTTAATTCAGTTGAAGTGAAATGGATGAAAAATTTTAATTTGTCTTTTTTGCATTCATATATAAAAAGCCATTGAGTGTTAGCTGAAAATTTATGAAGTGACAGTCTTGTTAATAAAGATAAATGAGATACCTTGTTTTATTAATATTAATGCTGCACATCATGTAGCTTTGCTAAGTAAATATAGGGTTACATTCTGCAGACTTTGCAAATTAAGCATCTATAGCAATTATAGAGTTTAAGGCCAAGTTGTGTCTTTTCAGGCACATTTTAATTGTTGGCAAACTTTGAAAGATTGGAGAAAAACTTAAGATTAATTTGAAATATGCATGAAGAAATTCAATGACAACTTTGATGATTTCCAGTATATGTAGTGGTATCTCAGTTATTGTACCTACAATGATAACTTATAGTAATTAAGAATCAGAACATTTTATGGTCTAATACAAATCGGTGCCAACGCTGTGAAATGAATTGTGGAGCTACATATTCTGGCTGCAGTGAAATACTCGTAGTCCTCCAAGAGAAAGCATGTCCAGCTTTTCTGTGGGAGATAGGGAATAATTTAATAGTGGGAAACACAAAATGGGAAAGGAGAAGGACTTGGTCATGCTTTCACTTCATGCTTCCATGCACTCATTAAATATTATTCATGAGCACCTGTCACATACCATGTCCTGTTCTAGGTCTTGTAAATAAAACAGATGAAGTCCTTGTTCTCATGGATATTTGTTATTTCAGTTTCAGATGGGTTGTCCTGTGCTTCTATTATGCTTAGTTGCTGCAAAAAGTTGGCTAATTCAGTCTTTCTGATCCAAGTCCTAACTTAATTAAAATGACTAAGAGGTTGAAGTGGAGAGAAGAAGAGAAAACTGTAGCCAAACAAAAAGTTCTGAAGAGGACTGGGTTTCCAGCTTAGTAGGAGAACACTGGCTCCCATTCATAAGGTGCTGGGTTGTATTCCAGGCACCACACACACACACACACACACAAAAGCAGTACAGAGCTAAGCTCTTCTCTCCTTATCTCTTCTCTTCAGTGCCTGCCTAGTTTCACAATGGAGTAGCAAGTGTGAATTGCTCTGCTGGCAGCATATGACCCCACTTCAACTCCTACGTGATCATTTTGGAAAGCAGTGGGAATTAGAAGCCCAGCATTGACAGGGCAAGAGGTTAGGGTTGACGTGTATTCCAGACCACATCTTTTTCTTTTCAGTTTTATGGCATAAGCTATGATTAAAATGATAACTGTGTTATTTAGCATTTAAATGTATATATTATCAGAACAAGTATTAATGCATGAGAGGTATGCACTGCAAAAACTGTGTCACCTCTTTGTATATGTTGAAAGGATAGTTTTACAAACATACTTATGAATGACATTGGATCACTGACAGTGCTAATTAACTGGAACAAAAGTTATAATCACAATGATCCTCAGTCCTCATATACATTTGTGTTTGGTAGCACATCCTTCTATATTTCAACAAAGAACAAAACCATTTTGAAACTACTCAAAAATATTTTGTTCTGAATAAATGGATTGTTTATTGCTTTCTTAAATGATAGGATTTGCTCTATGACCTAAATTTACTCTGTCAATACAATATGAAGAATATCAATAAAAAACTATTTTATACACATTTTTTCAATATCCAGGTGTTTAACTAAAATTACTTGAAATTAATATTTTTGGTGATGTACAGTAGCAGATTAAGTGCATGTTAGTCTCTTTTTCAGCAAGACTTGCGGATATTTTTCATCACAGGATCACCGTATTAAAAAAAATTGCTATTTCACAGTCAAGGTTATATACCTTTGCTTTGTGTGAAATTAGTTAATTTCTTGGCAGAGCCTCTAACTCATTACACCTTATGTTAGCACATAGGTACCTACTTTGACAGTTTTGCACTACTATTACCTAGTACCTAATATAAGCTTCTGTGGCAAAAGGTGTGTAAGATATGGTCAGTCTTGGCAATATATAAATAAGATCAGCTTTGATCCAGAATTTTTTAAAATTTAGATTGACTATTAAAGTAAAATTCTAACTCAATGTACATATATCAGAACATCTTTTATTTATATATTGGAATTTTTTCCCTTTTCTCTCTCTTTTCCCTTGCTGTTCTACTGTCATTTTCACATTTTCACAGTCTTCAAGGAGTTGGATCTTCCTTTCCTCTAGTCAAAGATCTTTTGGCTACAACAAATGAAAAATCTACGCATACATGAGTTTCTACATATATATCTACCTTTTCTGTATTAGCAGGAAAAACAAAACAAAGCAAGACAAAACAAAACAAATTCCTAGAAAAACATGAAATGAAAAGTCATATAAAATCGCAATACAAGGTGATTTACAATGGTTACTATGATGCCTCAGCAGTATATAACAATATTAATAAAACCAATTATGTAACACATGTAGAAATGAACAACTACTTTGAAGAAAAAGAGTCACTACAGTACCCAGTGCTGATTCCGAAGCGTCATGATGTGAAATCCAGCAATACTATCATGCATTGTTCAGAGTGATTTTAGCCTGTTTTTTTTTTGTTTGTTTAAGTTCAACATACATGAGAGTATGGACAGCTATTTTGGAGAAAATGAGAGACATTATGGCAATCATTGTTGGCTTCCCTATCGTCTGGTCTTGAAGACCGAAAACACCTTCCTCATCCTGTTCGGATCAG
>PVJX010047193.1:0-11987 GCA_004027295.1 Dolichotis patagonum
GTACAAGCCACCAGATTGGACAGTCATGCATGGAAAGGGTTAAGTAACAGAAATGTGCCCTCTCCCCTTTCTGTGGCATGGAAATCCAAGGTGAAGGTGTCAGCCTCGGGGTATGCGCCTTCTGAATGCACATGGATGGGTCCTTCCAGAGCCCCCTCCTTCCTCCCTCCCTCTGCCGATTGCTTCCTTGGCTTGTGACAACATCAATCCAAACATTGTAAGGCAGAATGGTAGCCCTGGGTGGTGCCCCCCCTTTATAAAATTAGGTCACCAGTCATACTGGATTAGCAGCCACCCTACTCCAGTGTGACCTCAGTTTAGCCAATTACACCTATGATGGCTCCATTTCCAAATAAGGTCTCATTCTGAAGTACTGGGGATGAGGACTTCAATATATGGATTTAGAGGGGACAAAATCTGGCCCACAACAGGGAGGAAGAAGGAAAAACAAGTTGAGTATGGTATCACAAAGCCCCTTCCTCCCTGTTCTCCGAGGACAGCACTGGTGGCATGTCCTCAAGTGTGGCCTTGACCTTGGGCCGTCCACTAGCAGTAACATCGAGAAGCACACTGTCTTCTCGAGGCACTGTTTGCCACTGGTGGGACAAGGACTGTCCCCTGGCCCTCTCCCCAAGGGGAAGACTAAAACAGATCTTCCAAGGAGAGGTCCTGTCTAACTGGAAATGGTTTCTAACCCCTAAATCCTTCCTCTGCAACTGTCTTACTTCCCGTCATACCAGCTGAAGAGAGCGACAAGGACTTGTGGGTCATACACTCAGCCGTGGCAAAGACTCACACGCGAGGATCTGAGCCCAGTCGTTCAGTATCCGAAATGATTTCTCCCAGGCATCACATAAAAAGCCAGCCTCGTGTCCACGCTTGCTAAAGAGGCATGCACCTGGTGCGGGTGGTGCCACCAGTACACTGGGACTCCAAGGACACCTGCATTCTCTGTTGAATGACCATGACAACTCTGCTGTCCCTCCACCCCACCTCCCACCAGCCACCAGCACATGTGGGCAAAAAAAAAAAAAAAAAAAAAAAAAAGCGCAGCAGAGAGGCTGGTGGTGCTTTGGGGCCCCCTGGCTGCTTCTACCTTCTGGCCCCAGAACCAAGGTCAGGCTGAAAATTGATAATACTGATGCTAGCAGGGCCGAGGTCTCCTGCAGGCTTCCTCCTGCTGGGGACAGTGGAATCTGGTGTCAGCAAAGAAAATAAAAGGTCCAAGAAGGGAGGAGCAAGCCATGCAAGAGCCAATGCTGCGCCTCACCGCCCGGAGGACATGCACCACCTGATCGTGCTGGCTGGATCCACTTTGGGGAGAAAAGCAGCGATGCCATTCTTCTCCTAGGGCCTCTCGTCTTGTTTATTTTTTGGAACGTGCCACTTCCTCTCCAACTCATTTTTCAAACTAAACTGGGCTGACGAGCTGAAACAATGAGACTAAAAAGAAGGTCTTTGTTTACTTAGGAGCATCTGCCTTTCCCACTGTGGACTTCCGACACAGGAAGGAACGGCCAGTGTCATGTTAGTTGCTGCTCTTTTATCATCTCCCTCTACAAAGCAGACGAAAAGTGCTAAAATCTTCTCTCTTTTTTTTAAAAAAAGTTTTCCTACCAGGTTCACAGTTTAGAGAGAAAACATGTTGGGCTCAGTTCTTTATCCACTCCCAAATCCAATCGTTTTAAATTGCTGTGACTTCCTCCCAGGGACAAGTACCTTAGTCCGCTGATGGCCGATGGCGCTCCTGACGGTTCACCATGAGATGACTCTCAGCACAGCCACAGAGGTGGCCCTGGCAGGGTGCGCAGCGGCTGTCACTGAGTGCAATGCAGACACGCAGAGCTGGTGGCTCAGCCTCTTGTCCCCCCGGCCACTCTTTCTCAAAGACAGACGTTTATGAGCCTCAAGAACTGCAAGCGCCCAGAGTAAAAGGCCTCCCTTTCCTAACAGGACCGTGAGAGCCACACACGTGCCCAAAGCCACTGGCTGTCCCAGTCCTCATGCTCGGAATCTGCACCTGTCACTCTGATGCCCCCTTGTACCTGTCCATCAAGGATCTCAGTGGCGCCAGCTGGCTTTGCTCAGTAAGTCTGGGTCATCTTCCAAGGCTCTCGTGCCCTGGGGCTGAGGCTGGTCTTCCGTTTCCTGTTCTTCCTCCGCCACACTCAGTAGGACTTGGGAAAAGGCGGCCTGGAGCTAAGGAAGACTGCGGCTCCACTGGACAAACACCTCATGCCAGGACAGTTAAGGGCCCATCCCGGAAGCTGTGGTGTGGGGCCGCTGACTGGCCCTCTGCTTCAGCGAAGGGCTTGAGGATGTGTTGAACAGTGTTCTAAACACCTTGAGTTGCTCTTGAACTTCATATTAAAATGAATTCACTTGAAGAAAATCACACACAGCTTTACTTTTACACAGCAGAGATGAGACTACCCAAGACGACCTGCAGGGTTCCTCCTCGACTTTTGGTTGGTCAGAGTGATTGCAGTTGTCCACAGAAACCCAGATCATGCCACTCTTCTGCCTGGCGCCCCTGCTGATGCCCACCTGGACCCCATTCAAGCAGACATCCCCTGCCTTCTCAGGGTTCGTCTCCTCTCCTCCCCTCAGCACACCATCTTCCCTACAGCCCTCAATCACCTCTATGCTCTGGCCTCAGGGTTTCTACCACTGCTGGTCCATGCGCCCTGCATGCTCTTCCCAGTGGGTGGCTGGCTCGCTTGCCCCAATCCAAGGTCTCCTCTGGGATCCCCCAACATGCCTGCCTTGTCTCCTGGGCCCCAGCTGCTTCAGTCTTTCTCTATAGCACCTAGATTTCATCTCTCCCGTTAAGTGCATCAGCCTGCACTGATCTTGCACCAAACTCTTCACCCAGATAGAATCACTGTCCTGTCCACATGTCCACATGTCCACATGCTGGGTACCCTCCCTGTGAACTTCTGAAAAGTGTCTCTTCTGCAGTAGCTGATAGGGTGACTACGTTACTTGATTCCTGCTAAGTTTAATCTCCGTGAAGTGGGCTCGGCACTTCCGGTCTTGGTTCCCATCTGTCACACGTGTTCTCTCCTCTTCTCCCCACTGGGGTCCATCCAGGTGCTCACGATAAGGCTCATGGGCTTCCTTGCAAATCCCCAGTCTAGGAAGCAGAGGACGGGACGCTGACCGGTGGGAGACCACACGCCGTCCTACCCTCTCTCCCACGGGCTGACACAGTGAAAATTCAGCTACCAAACTTCAGCTGCTGCAGCTTCTCCAGCTCTGTGATTCCCACAACTCCCTCTGCCACTCCGCACACGGGGACACGCAGTAATGAGAGCAGCCTCACGGTCTGCGGAGTGTTTCCAGCAGCCTGCTAATCTACTAACCTACTTACTCCATCAATATGGAAATGAAGTTAATTTAACATGACTCTTCCTTAGTGAACTCCTGGTGACTTCCAGCAACCTCCACACTGGTTTCTAAAAAGCACACAAACCATCTGTTCCCAATCTCTGCCCGCAATCAGCCTGCAGCTTGCTGGCCAGGGTGATCATTAGAATTTACCCTCTGCGACCATCACAGATTCATTTTACTTTCTTAGGTCAACAGTGGCCTGACATTAGACTGCAAATTTCTTCTGTTCCCCATGGCATTTTAAAGATCATTTGTGTTTCCAAATTCTTTCCATGTCCCAGATCCACCCCGAAAGCCAGAAGCCATGGAGAAGGCCTCTCCGTCCACTTATTTGACGTTATGGAGCGCCTACTGTATACCAGGTGCCAAGCCACTCAGGGCCTGCACATTGCAGCTCTGCTGGAAGAGACTTACCACGGCCAGCGGCTAACATCTGCTGACCATCCACTGCCAGAAATTCAACACCACTTCTCTTCCGAATACGGTTATAAAAGCCCTATCGATATCATGGGTATGTTATATTTCATTTTAGCAAAATATACTGTTAGACAGGTCAAGTGTACAATTCAGTGTCACTTAAGCACATGTACAATGTATTCCAATATTGTTACCCATTTCCCAAACTTTTCCATCATCCCAGACAGAAATCCTCTGAGCCAGTAACTCCCTCTCCTCTTGGCCCCTGGTAACCACAGATTTCCTGTCTCTACGGGCTTCCCTGTGCTGGATATAGTTCATGTACATGGAATGGCACAATACCTGACCTTTCATGCCTGGATTAATTCACTCCCTCAGCACAGTGTCTTCGAGGTTCACACACTCTGTCACTTTGGCTTCTCATGGCTCCGTAATATTTCCTCATATGTCTACACCATGCGTTGCTTATCCATTCACCCTTCGATGGCCATGGACCGTTCCCGCCTCCTGGCCACCACGAATGATGCTGCACTAGCACGCATCTATCTGTCTGAATGCTTCTCTCGTCTCTGGGGCAATGCATGCAGCAACGCACTTGCTGGTTGCTGGGTCATTTTATGCTCGGCTTTCTGAGGCTCTACAAACTGCTCTCCACGGCCACCGAACCACGTCACATTTCCATCAGCAACGTGAAAGGGCTTCAGTTGTCTTCTTTTTCTAACAGTATTTGTCTCATTCTGGACTGGAGTCTCCCTCACGCCATTCCTACAAGTTTGCCGAAGCTGTTTTTTCTTGGTGCTGACGCTCCTTAAAACTCAGAATTCAGCAGAGACTTTTCCCACACTCTGCCGTGACATGCTGTGTTAGACAGAATGGACTTTTGCCTCCCGTTGGTCTTTAAGACAATAAACTTTAAGCCAGGCATGAAGATGCACACTTGTAACCCTACGCTCTGGGAGGCTGAGGCAGGAGCCTGAGTAACTTAGTCTGCCTCCAAAAAAAAAGGAACTGAGAATGCAGCTCGGGGCAGAGGCCCCGGTTAAGTGAGGGGAAAGAGGAGGGGAGGGCGAGGTACTGGACTGGATTCACTGCCTTCTTTCCCACTATGTGCTCTGTAAACTGGGATAATGGGTGCTTACTAACTGGGATAATTAGTATGCAGTGGTTGTGATTTAAAAACAACCAACCAACCAGACAGGGGCTTAAAACAACACAGAACTTTTAACTTCTAATTCTGGAGGTCAGAGCAGAGCTGGTTTCTGCCAGAGGCTTGGGGAGCACCAGTTCCCTGGCATTCTCAGCTAGCAGAGGCTGCCTGCACGCCCTGCCTTGTAGCCCCATCTCCATTTTCAGAGCCAGTCAAGACCAGAGAAGCCTCACCCTACTGCACCTGACCCTGGTAAGCCACTTTTAAGGACTTTGGTCCCAGGCTCCTAATCTCCCATTGAAAGCCTACTAGAAACACAGCCTTAACGCCTTCCTCCTAGAGTTCTTCCAAAGATCATCTGGGTTTCTAAGTTCTTTCCATCCCTTGAGATCTAGGCTTGAAGACAGAAGCCTGTGTTTAAGGCACCTCCACTCATGTATCCAACAAACACCCCCTGAGTTTTGAGTTAGTGAGATGAAGCCAACGAAGTACTGCAGGCCTGTTACGCAGTTGAGCCAATGGGACTTGTCGTTTCCTGGCCATCTTCACAGTCTGTTTTGGAAGTAAGGTCCTCGCCAGAACTTCCTGAGGTCTGTGTCCTTAAAACCCAAGGACGTGCTGCTTCTGTTTCCATCCATTAGCCCACCGTGACTCGCCCAGGCTCCAGAGTGCCATTTCCATGTCAACGCAAACTCGGACCCCAGAGCAGCAGCTCCCTTGGTTTCTCGCGGCTGCTAGGGGTGGGACCTTGGGCAGGGCCAGCTGAGAAATCACTGCGTGCTGGGGTTGTAGCAGCAGAGCCAAGGCCCAGCATGACCCGGCCTGTGACCTGTGTCAGGAACCGTCCTCCTTGGCCTCCACCTGACCCACTGCCTGTAGTGGACTCCCAGACGCCTTCGGCTTAGCTGCTCTGCACAGGACCCACACACACAGCTCTCTGAGGCCCATGCTGGCCTCTCCGTCTGCTCACACACACAAGTGAATGTGATTTCACGGACAGCAATCATACAGCTGCGTGCTTCCATCCCAGGTGTCCATGCCCACTTCCCTGGGCCAGTGCACATCCTCTAAGGTCACGGAGGAGGCGATTCTTTAGGGTGGGCACAGAGCCGCCTGAGGCCTGAAGGTCTCTTCCTCTGCAGATGTTTTGGTATTACTGACTGTGAGGTCAACTTAGGAGTTTTTATTTTGCTTTTTACATCGTGCTACAAGTACTGTCTCTCATTGGATTAGGTTTTCAATTTTAGGGGATCCCCACCTCACCCATCTCAAAATCGTACTTGGAACTGTCGCCTGGGTCAGACAGTGGCGCACGACACTCAGGACCCATCTCGTGGCTGCAACCTGGTCCTCAGGCACATGAGGGACCCAGATCCTCCTCAGTGCAGTGGTCTCTCTCACACGGAAAGCAGATGTGGGAATGAGGCAGCCTCAGCCACACTTTGTCCCGCAGACTGGGAGGCTGGGCTGTGTTAGCTGGAGGTTCTAGGTGGGGTGGGGACCCGGAGACCCCAACTGTCACTCAGGTCCCCACTACTCTGAGACCAGAGCTCCCCCAGATGGCCCAGCCATCTCGGCCAGGAGCCTCCACAGTGTGGCCGGCACCCACTGGGCAAACCTTCTGCTTTCCTTTCCGAAAGGCTGGGTCACATCCTCCCATTCATCACTGCTGACCACAATTTCCTCCTGGCCTCCGAACCCTATTTTCTTCCTGGCTTCCTCCTGGGCTGTCTTTCATGTGAGGACAATCCAGCCTCATTAGTGAACCCCAGGAAGGTAATTCCACCTGGGAAACTGGCTCTCACCTGGGCAGGAGCAAATGCCTGCAGCCTGTGGTCCTCCCATCTCTCCTTCCTGCCTGCAGATGTGCAGATTAGCGGAGTCCCCTCCAGATTCCCAACAAAACTGCCGACCACTGCACTCTCTCCTGAGTGTCCACATTCTCCCTGGTCCAGAGTGTGCAAGGAGGCAGCTCGGGAAAGTCCATTAGTCAGGAGCTTTCATGAACTGCATCCTGCCCTTATCTGACCATGCCAGGGAATTACCTGACTCTGTACCTTGGGTGGTCATATTCGAGAGGCAGCAATACCACTGACTTGGTGTTTCTTCGGCTTTGTCATGGTATTTACGAATTCAAGCCTTTCCAAGTCTACGAGATTATGAGGAAAAAAACACAAATGTAAATAAATGATAATTATACTAAAAGTGGCATGAAAGCCTCTAAAGAGAAAGGGGCCCTAAATGAATAAAGCACAATAATTCTAAGTGACAATGTAAGAAAGAGATTTAGAGTACTCCAATTAACACGGAACAGCTGGGTGAATGTTAACTAAATGCTCCATATTAATATGAACATGTACCCTATAAAAATTATTTGAAGATCTCAATTTTGCTATTCTGCAGCCTCTGCAATTGTTATAAAAGTACACTTCCTATTCCTATTGAAAAAAAGGGACACTTTAAAGAACATGAACCTTTAAAAATCATAAAACACTAGTGTCCTTATACAGGCTGTCAAGTGTATTTTCCGCCATTAAATGTCAGGGGAATTCTGGGCCTTAATGAGTTTAAACGCCTCTAGCGATTTTCATTTTGTAGAGTAGTGAGAGTTTGGGGGCCCATTGCTCACTCCACTGGAAAGCAGGAAATCTAACGAGCAGGTCTTGGCGTCTCTCACTGTCCCTCTGGGCTCCCGGAGTATCCAGGGCCCCAGAGGTGCAGGAGCTGAGCTCCCCGCCCAGCACTGTGAGGTCCAGCACCATGACAAGGGTGATTCCAGGCCATCTGTGCTCTGGCGTTTTAATATCAAGGTGTTACAAATTTCAGATGCAATCATTTTTATTAGCACCTCTCAGAAGGACACGCCTCCACCAACGCCAGGGATCTGAACCAGCACCCAGGAAGAATCTGCTGGCAAAGTCCTTGTTCTGTTCTCCTAAAGAGAATCAGTAAAACCAGAGCCGAACCAACGCTCCAGCACGGCTCCATGGGGTGTTTATTAACCAGGACCCGCAGTGGTGGCAAGGAATGAAAATAAACCCAATAAAGCAGAAAGACAACTATTTCCCAGTTCAAAGTTTTCTATAAAGGTACTATTTGAATGCTATCCAAAATCCAGTTCTTTGCTGGTCTCAGTCTCTCAAGCCCAGAGAACACTGTTCTCTAGGTTCCTCTTGGGGATTCTGAAGGAAATGGGAGGTGTCACACAGGTCCTCTAGGTCAGGGATGGCGAACCTTTGAGTGCTCTCAATGACACAAACAGCCCACTATGGCACGCGTGCCACAGGTTTGCCACCACTGCTCTAAAAGTGTGGGCTTTTATCCTTGCTCAGCTCTGGCTGTGAAATGTCCCCTGGGTCCTGCCCTGTCCCCTAGGTCTTGCATGCAGTACCTGCCATTCCTGGTGTCGTGCTGCCGCATGTTCTTGATAAAATGAATCTTCTTAAAATTCTTTGGTCTGGGCGAACCTGACAGAGTTCGACATCTGAAAAAGAAAGTCATTTCGAAAAAACAGTCAGTTGGCTGCTGGACAGCTGAGCCATCTCTGCACAAAGACAGGAAGGAGAGACGACAAATGCTTCAAGGCGACCCGAGGCAGGCAGGAGTCACAGGGATAATAAAGACAATGCAGCTGGAAGCAAGGAAGCTTTAAAAAAACCCAGTGATGGACAACTTCCTCGATAACACCGATAACAATTTATGTGATGCCCTGGGAAGCCAGCTAACGACAACGATGGTCCGAGACACAATGACTTAACCTATCCAGGTTCCAAAGACATCACTCTTGGTTGTCATAGTCAAAAGAATCCTCTTGAATCAATACAGGCAAAGGGAACAGAGAGCTGTAAATTCAAAGAATCTGGGGCTGGGGAGATAACATGGAAAATTCAGTTTAAAAACAACCTCGAATAATTTTCCTTCCAGAGCAGGATTTTGGCCTGAATTAGCTGCACAGCTGCCTCGGCTTCCAACACTACACCTGGGAAGTCACTGCTTAAATCTGAATGAGAATGGGAGGTTCAGTTAGTTGCTATTTGTTCGTACGTATGTGTGTGTATGTGTATGTGTGTATGTGTGTGTATGCATGCGTGCATGTGAGTGTGTGTGTGTGTTTAAACAGGGTCTTGCTAGATAGTCCACGCTGGTCTTAAATTCACTACATAGTTCAGCCTAGACTCGAATGCCTGGTGATCCTCCTGCCTCAGCCTCCCAAGTGCTGGGATTACAGGTGTGCACCACCACACTTGGCTGTTTAAAGATAAATTTTAAATAACTATGTACCATACCCAAGTGCCTTGGATTCAAGACATTCTCTTTTTTTATTCTTGGAATATATATCATTTGCTTGCATTAAGAAGTCTAAAAAGGTCACGGGCCATACAGATCTTTTTACATTTTTTTGTTGTTCAAATTTTGAGTCAGTCTTGCTAATTCACTAAGTTGCCACGGCTGGGCTCAAACTTGTAAGCTTTCCTGCTTCAGCCTCCCAGAGTATTGGAATTAAGTTACTTAGTACATTTGAAGTCACAAAACTACAACAGCATCACCACTACCAAAACAGGAACCCAATAAACAAGAGTCTGAGTCTAGTCCTTTCTTGTCAAATGGAGATAGGACTTTATATTTTGAGTTTCTGATGGAAAAAAACCCCAAAAACAAAAAACTTTTCTAACCATGGGCTCCAACTGCAGGGTTCTCCTGCTTCAGAAAGTGCTCAGCTTCCCCAAAGCCTTCACTTGGGTCTGGGCTGGGACATCACTGAAACTTGGCCAATTCGAATTCAGGGACTTCAGGCAAGGGGGTGACAACATAAGCCAGGCGATGTCGTGGGCAGGCCATGTGCAAAGTGGGCAGGGAAGGGACAAGGTTCAGGCCACGCAGCAGCCCCAGTCTTGCTCTTGTGGCCGAGGCAGGGGGCATCCATGGTGGCGCACCACAGCCTACCCTTCTAGTAGGAACCCTTTCCCTGTGCGTACCAGATGTTTCCTTACGAAACAGCACCTTAGAGTGTTAACTACTTGGATAAATGCCGCCGAGCTGAATGCACGTTGCCCCACACTAGCAGGCAGTCCCCAGCTTTCACTGGGAAAGGTCTCTCACGGGCCCTCAGTCCAGAGCAGGAAAACCACAACCCAGGCTGTGTCATCCTGGCCTCCCCTGCTGGGATTAAGTTACTTAGTAAATCTGAAGCCTCCCCGGTGAGCTCCCCAGCACCTGGCGAAGACCACTCAAGGGTCCCAACTGTGAGGACTGTTAGTATTTCCCACCCCTCTCTGCTGCTGTTGAGATGGTTAAATGGTCACATACAAGCTTCATAAACTATCAAGTGACACATTGCAACACATGTACTTGTACACACGCATGCACACACAAATACGCAAACACGTATTTCCAGCACTGCTACTATTAACCAACTATTAGCTACGAAGGGTGCCTGTTTGGCTTCTACTTGCCTTCATGTCTCAAAGCCCAGCCCTTGCTACAGGTGCTGTATTCTTGGCTTCAAACAAAGATCCTTTTCAAGACCTGCTGACATAGCCTGAAAGCCCCCAGTGGATGCTTCCTGTAGGCTCCAGGCAGGATGGGTGCAGGGGACAGGGGTCCCGTAACCCCTGCCCCACTCCATGCTTCCAAGCCCAGATTCAACCATGCCAGCGCTCACCAGGAAACAGCCTCACTCTTTTCTTGGGGGCACTGCTTCAAAGCAGCCCCAGAATCCCAGACTGCAGGCCATGCAGGCCTCCACCTGTTTCACACACAGGAAGCCCTGAAAGCATGGGCCACTGTGAAAAGAGGACCTGGGAAAAAGAAAGATGCTGCAGTGGCTTCTGGGTAGGGCTGAGGGATGAGGAGTGTCCTTACACCGCGACCTCAGTCCCCCAACACCACAGCTTCCTGTACCAACCAGACTGAGGGCAGCAGGCCAAGGGCTGGCCAGTGAGCTGCGCCATCGGCCACCTGCCACCTCAGCAAACTCTGCTGCTTCTTCCTGCCACCTCTGCAAAGTGCCCACACCAGCCTGGAAGAAAAAAAACTTCTTGCTGCTCCCTGCCTCCTGTGCCTGCAGAAAGATGGACCCCCAATTCCTTGGCCCTCCACAGGACCTGGATTCACAAGGGCCACAGGTGCTTTTGGTGCCAGCTGGGGCAGGTGATGGCAGCGGCAGTGACTTGAACAGCTGTGACTACTTAGGCCCACACCTGCAGCCAGCCTGGGAAACCAGGACCGGCACCGGCAGTGGCCGTATTTGCAGTGAACACCTAATAAAGTTATTGTTTCGGATACCAGGTAACTACCGGGCAGGTGGAAAACTCTTCAAATCCCTCTCTTTTTAAGAGCTCAATTCGTGGAGTTCCAGGTGGTTCCAGGAAACACTGATGGTGCTGTGGAACAGGAAGAAGACTTCCAACAGGATAACTTCATAAATGCCCTGTATTTCACTATCAGCTCCCAGCTCTCACTATACACCCTACTGATCTGGTCGCTCAAACAGCAAGCTGTTTGCTGTCTCGCTTTTTTAAAGCATTCAACTAAGCCACCAGGGAACCTAAGAAATGCTTGAAGAGAAATGCCACAGAGAAATGCTGTGGCGTTGGCAACAATTGCCAAGGAAACTGGAATACCGAGTGCTCGGGTTGCAGCAGGTTAGGCAAAGCACAAGTACATTTCAGAGCCGCCTGCGTTAATGTGGAAGTGTCTTTTTAAAAACACAATACATCTTAAGTGATGCAAAAATTAAATTACGGTAGAATTAAATTAAAAACTAATTTAATGAAAGATTAGCTCTTTCTTGTTAGCACTGATTACAGGATGCTCGTAATTATGCAAAAGTTTTAATAGACACCCTGGAGCCATTTGCTCTAAGTGCTAAGCTTAAAGGCCAGTTGGGCTAATAACCTTCCGCCCCCACAGTTCCCAAACCGAGGCAGTGTTAGTCTGGGTCCTCTCCACGCAGACCCCAGAGACCCTCAGCCTGCACGGCCATCTCATTTTATGGCCAGGATCCCACAGCCAGGTAGAAGAACCAGGG
>PVJX010047194.1:0-11993 GCA_004027295.1 Dolichotis patagonum
TGATACTGCTTTGTTAACTCAAATTTTTGCAGAACTAATCTTTCTCTTGTTCCTGTTGCCTTTATGCCATTGCATACAGCTTCTCCTGTGGCTCAGAAGATTTACAGAGATATAATGTCTGGGGATTTCCACTGTCCCCCTGGAACCCCTCCTTGCTGTGCAGGGTGCAAGTGTCCTGGAGAGCTACTTAACTTTTTCCCCCTAATAAGTGAATCGCGATGACCTCTCCCTCCAAGACAAGTGTATATGCTTATTTCTTGAATTTGAATCTTGACACCTTGTGACACTACAGTTTTAGACCTACTTTCATACAAAGACTTAGTTTGAATTTTTCCTACAAGGAGCCATGAGTATCTGTAAATAGGTTGTCATTTTATGTGTCAGTGGACAATTCTTGTCCTGTATTCCAGGAGCGACTTATATTCTAAGGTACTTGTTTTTTTCGCGTGAATCTCAGTTTCAGGTCCATCTCTCCTCTGCAGCCTCCAAGTCTAGAGTTCTTACCAAATTTGATAGTACTGAGACTATTGTGGGTTTTACATGTATTTGGAGATGCTCTTCCTTCTTTTCTTGTTTCCTTCCTTCCTCCTTGTCTTTTTCTTTTCTTTTTTCTTCTTTCTTCTGCTTTCCCTTTCCTTTCCTTTCTTTTCCTTTTTTTTTCTTTGTATTGGGAATTGAATTCAAGGTCTCATACAGACTAGGCAAATGCTCTACCCTTGAGATATGTCTGTAGCATTAATTTTATTTTGTGACAAGGTCTCTGACAAAGTTACCAACGTTAACTTTATCCTTGTGATCCTCCCGTCTCAGGATCCCTAGTAGCTGGGATTACAAGAGTGTGCTGACTCAGCTAGTTTATTTATTTTATGTAATTTTTTAAAATACTGAACTCCTGTCTCTTGTATTACCCTCCTCCTCATTCTCCTTTTTTTTTCGCTCCCTCTTGCCTAGATTTCAGTGGGTCTGTTGCAATATAATTTCCACATTCACTACTTTCTCTGACCTCTATCTTCTTCAATTTATGGCACAAAGAGACTGGAGTTCATCTCCCTGAAGAAATCCTATTACTGTGCCAAAACTCTCACATTTGCCTTTGTTATTGTTTTGTTTGTAATCCCTGTTGCCAAGTTTGATATGGGATGGGTGTGTAATCCATTACACTCACTAAAAATATTTTCAAATAGAAGATTGTGCTACTTAACAGTGAAAATGATAATTAAGGGAGCAATGCTCTGTATAACTGGAGAATTATGTATGATGGTTCGCAGTTGAGATTCTACATCAAAATAATGACTAGTAATTACTGCCTGTTTAAAGATCTCATTTAAATTTTATGGAGTGTCAGGCAGATTGTTATATGTATCTTGTGGTGATACAGCAAGCCACGTTTCTAAATCCTCAGACAGTGATATAATCTTAACTATTTATCTATTGTAAAAGGAAGGAAGCTGTGAATTGCCTAATTGAAAGTATTGCAGTTTTTCATCTCTGAGATTGGTTGATCTACTTTGGTGTGCAACGATCACATCTTTTGACACATTTTTTTCTCCTACTCAATTTTAAGCAAGTTTTCATTTCCTGAGAGTATACAAATGCCTGTTTCTGGGTGTAGACTCAACTAAGAAGTCAGCTGTCTATGGAAGATTTCTCAACAGTCATGTACTCAGGGACATTGATTGTGGATCTCTAAATGTCCCAAAGATATTCCCTCACTTTACACACTAGTTTACATTCTGAAAACTCATTTGTAGGTCATCTAGAAGGTTGTGCAATTTCATCCATAAAAATTTAAAACAAGAGAACAATCCATGTAGTTTCTGACTTATAATTTAATATTTAAAACAATTCTAAAAGCCAGGCACAGCTTCTTAGCATCATTTCACACATGAAGACACTTGACTAAGATCACACAGGAGAATGTGTTGCAACCAGGATCCAACCCAGACACTTTGCTTCCCGATTCCATGAACTGGACCACTGTGCTCTGTCCTTAACTGCATTTATTTCTCCTACTCCATGAGCACACTGCAGCTATCAATTAGAATTGAACAATTTTGGTTTCAGTTTATAGTCAAGTCTAATCTTCTTGAAAGATCACTGATAAACAATCTACTAGTATAACTAACTATCTCTGTTACAGAATTATTTTGTTAGACTTAATACTTTCCAAAAGCATTGAAAAACATCTCTTATTCAAGTAACCTCTTCATGCAAGAAAATAAGTGTTGTATTGATTCTTACTTAACTTAGGCACCAGGAAAAAACTGATCAGAAATTGTAGAAACTAATCCATGCATCCAATTAACAGTGAAAAGAAATGGTTAATTATGTTATCACACAGCTCTCTTGGTAACAGGCAGATGTTCATGAGGTAATTGAAGAAATAATGTTTGTCTCCCCAACTGATGCAATGCACTTACCACTCGTTGTATTTCCCTGTTGTACTCTTAGGGCTTTAATTTATCTTTCTGTAGGAGTTGGAACTAAACAACCAGTATGAGAGATCCATTCAGCTAAACAGAAGGAAATGTCTTTTTATCAGCTTTAGCCACTAGTTAAGATTTCATCATTAGCTTTTATAATGAAAAACAAGTGTTACTATGTCATATCTGTGTGTTTAAAAGGATCATTTCTAACATTCAAATTCTAATTTCAAATATTCATTATCATAAAACAAATGCTGCCCAAAATACAATTGAGATTCCCTAAGAACATATCAGAAAATGTAGTATGTGGTTTGTTCTTTCCTTCCCCAAGAGGTGATGGGAAGAATGAGCAGAAAAATGGTAAGCTTAGCAAATCTTCTTAGTTTCACACTCCCATTGCTCATTTCTGCATTTAAACTGTTCACTTCCTGGCAGCAGATGGGTAATAGGATGAAAGTTTGCAGTGTGGCATGGTGGGAATATATATTTTCAGACACAACATGAGAGAGTGCAAAGCACAGTTGTTAATGTGATTAACAAAGAGGCATGGAATCTGCTATCAATCTTCCTAGTTACTGTCATGGAACTTCCCAGGACTGTTAGAGAAACTTTACAATAGCTGAATGCATGTTTCACATACAGATGGAAAAGTGCCCCGGGCAGTTTAGTACAATTTACTAGGCATCCATTTTTTGAATTTCTGGCTTCTGAGTCACCGTTATCAGCCTGACATTTTCATTTCAGAAGTCCTCGTACTGTAATCTTGCCATGATGAATAAATTGTGCCATCATTCCTTACCCATATGTATTCCATTAGAGAATTTTATCAGGAACAGTATCTTTCACAGAAATTAGCATGAAATTAAAAGATGAAAAGTTTATTTCCATCCCTTTTGAGCTATATGATTCCCTCTGGGGCACAGAGATTCCTTTTTCAATTTTAATTGTTTGTAGCTGTAGAAGCAAAGAGAAGGATATTTCTTTCTTGAGACATTTTTGTTCTAATTGAGGCATTACTGGAGTAAAAAGGTAAAAAACAGCTTGTGTGAATTACTATTTGAAAATATTGTTTATCTTAAAGTCAAGAGATACAAAGGCATCATTCAGAGTAGTTCTTAGACTGAAGAAATGTTAGTTTGCTTACTTGTTATTATTTCTTTTAAAACACAGCCTTGCCATTGCAGGGGTCTGAGGAGTCCCCCAAATTGAAAAACAAGGACCTCACTTCACCACCAACAGTGTAGGTTCCTGACTTTTCACAGAAAAGCATTTCAGCATGCATCAGTGACAGCAATACAAGAGTTTACTAAGCACAATAAAAAATGTACACACTCAGTGTGAGCTCTTGAGGAGCGAGGCATATTATGTCTGGGGCAGGGGATACTTTATGTATTCTTTGGGGCTGGGAGTCTGTGAATCTGTGAATCTGTAGTAAGAGGAGAAAAGCCAGGGCTCAATCTTCAGGAGAAAGATGATCACCTAATTACAAGTGATAGGCCCATATCATAGATGAAAGGCATGGGCCCATTCTGGTTTCTGTGTGTGTGTGTGTGTGTGTGTGTGTGTGTGTGATTATGAATTTAGGAGTAAATAACCTGGATGGGGTTAAATGCAACCTTGAATAACTTTGAATATGTCTTGAAGCTGCAAACTTTTTAAAAAAATTATTTATAACTTTAACATTATGATTTGCAGTGTCTCCTTTCTACCCAGCATTCTTTTTTCTATCCTATCTCACACTCACTTTAAAAAGCTCTTGGCTTTAGGTAGAAATTAATCTCGGCTCCAATCACAGCCATAGTGCTATTGGCTTTTGAGACCCAAACAAATCTAGGTTCTTTGTGTCTTGAACAGAGAATGAAATAAGAGACACAGTTAAAACGTGAGGATTTACCAATTTGTGAAGGTGCCTTTATTTATTTATATATTTATGTCTTTTAATAATTTTTTTGTTTCAAAATGCTTACATGACTAAATAATTTAGCATAAAAAATATATACAAATGACTATCAAAAGATGTTTAACTTTTTCTATTTAATTGATTATTCCGGGTAACTTTATTATGCTTCCTTCTGTTGCAGGCAGCTGAGTTAGTTAGAAATATTATAGGCAGTGAGACAGGGCTAGGTCCTCAATGGAGCCAGTGCAGAAGCCCAGATACCTTGCCACTATGGAGGAGACAGACACCTCCTGCTGTGGGCCTGGCCTCAAGACAAAAGATCAAACAAATGCATCCATATCCTAAGGACTGATATTCTAAGTAGTTCCCTATCACCTTGAGGAAGTCAGGAGTCACCATTCCAGCTCCCTAAGGAAGAATCACTGCTCTCTAAGAATACCTGCTTTTTAAGTGACTATTTCCCCATTTGTCCCTAATGTAATCAATTTTACCCAAACTATTAATCTTATTTAGGATTTAAATTTATTAAGAATGGAAAAGAAATGTGCTCCACAGAGTGGAGGAGTCATTCACAGAATCGTAGGAGCCCCTGGGTTAATGGGGGTGGCTTTATATTTTATTCCTATATTGCTTCTCTCCCCTGCAAATCAGGCACTTGGAATGGTTGTCCTATCAGAAGCTCACTTGGTCTGATGTCTATCTAAGCTCTCCTATCAAAGGCTTGCTTAGTTTCACAGACAGATGTAAATGAAATTGAAGGGCACATTTTCCAACTGGTTTTGGGTGCAGGGCTTGAAAACATTTTCTGTTGCCTGTGTTCTGGGTCTGCATGACCCACACCTTATCCTCACTTGCTCAATTGGCTTTGTCCTGCCCTGATCTCCTATTTTAATAGTATTAAAAGTTTGAGTTTAAATGATCCCAAAGAAGGTCTCACAGTATTGTTTGATTTTTTTCCTGGGTAGGCTCTGCAAACATTTTATTGGTCAGCATTACAGGTAGGTAAGGGTCCTTACGAACCAATCAGAATTCCAAATTCCAGTATGGAAGAGAAAGAAGATTACTACCTGACAGGAAGAACTTGATGTTTCTTCAGTGAGGTGAAAAAAAAATAAATGAGTTAAAATTTTAGGTGAAAATAGCAAGTTGAGGAGCATCATTTCATTTAACATTAATAGTGCATGTTGCATTGGTGGATGGAATAAGTTCAAAATGTAAATGGGAACTTAAGCTACATGTAAGGAGATTTGAAACAAGTCTGAATGAGAAAGTGTTGAAGTTGAAAAATTCCATAAACCTTTGGAACTCACCAAGGGAAGAAGAGACAGTTTGTTTGGTAGTTATACAGACCTAATGGGATTCAGTAGCTTGGATGTGTAGAGAATCCAATCAATCTCCTACTAAAATGCTTTCTCCCTAATTCTCAGAAGTTTAAGCAAAGGATTGTGGAACTCAGCTGAGGTTGATAAACAATCAAGATGGTCGAGATTCTAGAGCCAAGCACAAGTATGGAAGAAGGACAGGCATGCTAAAAGACTGAGGACCAAATTCAACTCATTAGAAAACGAGACACCCCAGAATAATAAGGAGAAATGAAGTAAGACAAATTTCAAACATCAGGATTTTGAAAGGCGGAGAGATTAGAATAAGAAGACAACACATGTGGAGCCTATTTATGTTATATTGTATCACTGCCAAAATTCATAGATGCCAAAACATCAAAGCATATTTGAATATGAAGGAACCATATTTAAATAATATTTGATCCCTATTTTTAAATGTTATACATATTTACAAAGTTCCAGCTATAATTATCAAGTACATGTTGAATATTAATTTCACTCAAATGATATTTGAGGAGTGAAAAATTATTCTCAGGCATATTTTTTTAATCAAGGTATGAAAGCACCAAAGGCATTCTTTACTAGAGGAAAATTTTCCAAATTAGTAGCTATTAGGTTTATGAACTTTCTATGTTACCAAGGAGGGGGCAGAATTAGCCATTTATTATGTTTTTTAAAGATGATAAAGTTACCCTTCTTTTAATTATATCTTTTCCATACCTTGTTCTCCAAAAATGTTGGCGACTATGTCTGTTTTATACTCCTTAATGACTGGTGGGTAAATAATTTGCTTTCTCTTCATCTTTGTCTTTCTTTTGCTCTGACACCTTAATCCTGCTGGTATCATTCAACACATAGTAAAAAACAGTCCTGTGTTCTCCTGGTGTCCTGATTTCTGAGTACTGTGGCAGCGAATGCTAGTTGACTTAGTGAAACTTGAAAATGTCACATTGCTCTTCACTCTTTGATGAATGCACATTCATGAATATAGCTCAGTGCAAAGCAATTAAAGGCAGCCTTAAAAGGCACCATAACCAAAGTCACCCTCAGATGATATTCCCCTGGTGGAGTGTTCAGAGCAAGCCTCTCCTGGTATTAAAAACACAAGGCTTTTTGTCTCTGAGAACGATTAGCAATCACTTTTAGAAATCTTTCTTAGGAGACACAACGATTTCTGTAAATAAATCTTAATTCCAAATCACTGAATTCACTTAGAATGCCTCCCCCCTCAAAAAAAAAAAAAACCTAATGAAATCCATCAAAAAGATAAAGTGAGAAAACAAATAGGCAAATTACTTAGCACAAGCATAAATTAGAAATGAAACAATTCTGTAAAACAAGCGCTTGCACAGACACTAAACTTTAACTTACCTAATTTTAACAAAGTTTGCAATACAAAACTTAAGAATGATCTGTGGTATAAGGACAAATAGTTGCCTGTCCAGCAGACATGGATTGTATCTTTAATAATCCACTCCAAGATATCTGTATAAAATTATAATAAAACTAAGCCAAAGGACTTCATATTTCTTCAGTGAGAATGAAACCAATAGTAAATGGAATAAAATTTTAGGAGAAACAAGGAAATTGAGGAGTAGCGTTTCATTTAACATTAGTAGTGCATATTGTGTAGGTGGGTGGGATAATTTCAAAATGTAAAAGGGATCATATTACTGGAGAGGTATTACGTTTGCACTTCAATAAGAATTACTCACTGTAAAAGTTGTGCACTTCTAATATGAAAATAAGAATTTTGAATGTTTCACATGCTAAACTTATTGACACCACACACAAAATTTCAAATCTGGTCTCATGTGGTGAGTCACAAAACACAGATTTGCTAAAAGTACTGTATAAAATTATCTTTAGTACATGTGTACAAACATGTAAGAAACATAAATGAATTTCACATGTAGACTTAGGCCTTAAGCTCTAAGGTGTATTATTATGTAAACATTCTAAAATTTAAATCTGTGACACTTCAGATCCCAAGCATTTCAGAAAAAGGACACACAACCTGTGATGACTACATGCTTTTTCATTGCTGATACATGTTATCTGATACTGCTATGATTTTCACTGATGATTATACATTGGAAAATATCACTCATTTGTGTAAGTTTCTATGTGAAAACATACATTGATCCACAATTACTTCTTTTTTATTCCAATTATTTATATATATATGTATGGAAAATGGCATGTTTTATTATTTACATGTTTCAGTTGAGGGAAGCAAATATAGAAACATTAAAATATAAGAATACGAAGTGATAAAATAGAAAATTTAAAATGTTACCTAGTTCTCCCCATTGTATTTTTCTCGTCATAATATCTCTTTCATGTAAGCAACTCAATTAAATAAATTTGTAAGTGGTCACTATTCCATAGAAAAATTGAACCTGTCAATTAATATTAAAAAGTGGTAGGTTATGAAGATCTTGACATCATGTGACTTGTGATCATGTGATCATCATGTGATCCCTGGATATGCAATACAGAATAGGATTTAAATTCTGTAAAAATGTCTCATCAGAAAGGAGGAGAAAGTATTGACAAATATATCAAAGGCTTACTCATAGTTATTAATCAGCTAATCACAGTTTCTGGGCTGGCATAATTAAATGCACAAAAAAGGAAAGTTTGATGGAGAAATCTACATTTCTATATAATAATGTTAATGAATAAAAAATATTTTTCTACTTAAAGTCAGAGAGCCTAAAGAAAAATTTCTCCTGGCATTTCTGAGTTTCTCAAGGAAAACAAAAAGCTTAAAGTGAATCTGTAAGAGAATCTAGAAACATGGAAATGAGCAGAGCTTTAAACAGCAGTTACTCTCTGTAGGGAAAAGTCACCAATGAGGTCCATGAAAGTGAAGCTTAAAGTAAACAGTGTGAGCTTTTAAAAGGGTACATTTTGGCCATCCGGTCACACAGGAGACCTACCAGAAGCTCATTAAAGAGTGCCTAAGCTCAGTCAAGAAGCAGTGATTGTGAAGGGGTCAAGAGTGAACTCTGAAATAAGACAGATTGAGTTCAAAGTTCAGGTCTGCCCATTTCTGCCATGCAAACTTACTGAAATTTCTTAGCTTCTTGTGTCCTAGTTCACCATATGGAATATAGCAAAGATAATGGTAGCCTTTATCATAGCTTCTTGCAGGAAATAAATGTAGGCATATAGCAAAATACAAATAAATTGTGAACTTGGGTCTCATCAATATAAATGTTTTCAGGATGTGTATCACTGTGGAGATGGTCAAATTAGTGAAACAGCTGTCAGCAGTTCATAAAACAGATGCTTCCTTAGAAACTACCCACTTTTCTGCAAAGTAGCATAAAAACCAAGTATGAGAATCATTAAATGCATTCTGAAAGAAATACCAATATCAGAAAGTAAAATAAAATCAATAGAGGTGAGCATCTACAACTAAATATGAATGTCTAAAGTACCAAAATACAGATTGAAAAGCAAGTAAAACATTGAACAGATGAAATAAAACTATGCAGTTTGAACATTCCTAGTAAAAAAAAAACAATGAAAACTCAGTTAAAAATAAACTTAGCAAATACACACATGCTTCATAAAGTATGAAATACAAATGGCCAAAGAGAGAGAAAATGATTTTCAACTTTTCTCATCACGAAGCAAAGGTAAATATTAGAACCACAGAATAAAGAACCGTCAAGATAAATGATGTAAGTCACTCTCACATCTTGGTGGGAATGGACAATTGAAGTATATTATCTTGATGGCAATATCAATCAGCAGTGCAATATTGATTTTATCTGGCATTCTATTGTTAAAATTTTCTATTCAATTTATCAACAGAACACTGTATTTTACAATGTTTACAGTTTGAAGAATATGAAAACATAGTAAGAATACTTCAAGAGAGATTGACTAATTAAATCATTATTATATATATATCAATTCAATAAAATATTGATACTATTGTGGTTTGCATTTTAGCATGCACATGCACACACACACACACGCACACACACATACACACACACAAACTGCAACAGAAAGAAAGTAACAATTTTCATTTAAAGTAATGATAAATATATATTTATGGGCATGTAAAGAAATATATGATTCACTAGAATTAGAGTATTGTAATAAATTACAATAAAATGTATGATTTATTAATATTAAATATTGAAATCTGTGTGTAGAACTGCAATGAACTTTGTTTATAACACACAGTAATGTTGAAAAAATAGAAATACAGAAACAAAAGAGTGAAGGAAATAGAAAAGAAAATGAAACTGAAACATTTTTTATGCTTTGATTTTGTAATTTCAGCAAATAACATTCTAAGATAATAGTACATAATATATTAACTAGTGTTTATTTCTTACTATTATTTTCTAAATTCTGTATTACTTTTACATTTTTTTGTTTTGATTTTTAAAAAGCCATAGAAATAGGCATCAAAAGTGAATTGGTTTGCCATTGTGACACATTTTTTGTTTATAATTGGCTTTATTGTTTAAGAATAATTATATTAAACTGCAAACAAACTATTTTCATTTAGAAAGGGAAAGCAATATACGTTAACAGCCTTTTTAGGTAATATAATCACCTATATTGGAACATAATAATTTTATTGGAGACCAAAAAAAAATCTTAAAATGATTGCTAAGAAATAAAAACTAGTATTCACTGTGTTTAATTATGTAGCAATCATCCATTAATACACAGAGTGAAATGATGCATCTTCTAGTCTCTTATTTAGCTCAGATTTGGATGGAAAAAGATTTTGCCTGTTAAATTTTTTTCATAATATATGAATGCATTGCTTCAAAAATAATACGCTTCAAGATTTCCTTAATGCATCCATTACCATGAACTAGGAAAAAAAATCAATGGATGGATATTCTTTTAAAAATTCATATTTTTAGACATATTGGTCATGAATCTAGAAGTAATTTTAAAAGTCTACTTTCTCACACACCTGCAGGATTCCTTATGTTACTGTACAGTGCAAGGCCAAGTTTTCAAGTGAGTTTGGGTAATCAGTTTTTCTCATAAAAAAGCAACTAGAAACAAAATGACATAAATGCTTTTAAAAACTGGTGTAATGTAAATTAAATGACTTAGTGGAAAATAAATCCTTAAAATGTTATGTTCAGGGTGTTTTAAACTTTTTTTTCTTTTTATTTTTTTCAGACAGGATAGCACCATGGTTTCCAGTCTGGACTTGACTGGAAAATCCTCTCATAGCCGCCCAAGTAGCCGGGATCATAGGTGTGAATATCCCACTGAGCTGATTCTCACTATCGTTGTAAGTACCAGCTACCTGCAGAACATTAAGATTCAGAAATGAATAAAATTAACTCGGGAGCAAATGAATTGCTTAATACACTTAATTTATATATTAAAAATATATAACTGTTAGTCATCTTTACCCACAGAGAAAGAATGTTTGATAGATATTTCCCAGAAATAAGAAAGTAGTTGGGTATCTGGTGAATCAGAACATCTCTGTGTGCTATATAATCAACCATTTTTTCAGAATACTAGTTCCTCTTTATAATTCTTTTAGCTTAAGGCTAGTTTTAGCAAGTTTTACAATCTTTTAAAAACTTTTTAAAAACTACTGTAAATTTATAACTAACAAATAATGTACTGTTATTGATGTTGGGATCAAATATTTTTGAAATCTTTCCAAAGTCATACCTTTGTCATGAAAACAGTGTATGTATAAGCACCATGACTGTCACAAATTCTATCAAAGTGACACCATTAGTTATTTGTTGGATGATTAACAAGTATGGTGCATTGGTTATTTTTCTCTCATTATTAAGACAAAAATACTTGATGCCAATGTGAAGCAAGGGAAAGCTTATTTGTCTTACAGTTTTGGAAGTTTCAGTCCATATCCAGCTGGCTCCAAGGCAGAATGGCAAGGCAGGACAGCTGTTCATGGCCACTGCACACAGCAAGAGTGAACAGAGCCAAAAAGAGTGAAAGACATGCCTTCTTCCCAGCCTTACATTGTATGTCAGCTCTGCCACTCTGCAGGTGCAGCACTCACATCACCAATCCTAGTGCCAGACAACAAACCAATCAGGAATGCCAAGTCAGCTTCATCCATGATTGCATGAGGCTTGGGGGCAGGCATCCAAACACAAACCATAACATTCCATCCCTGGCACCCCAAAGACTCATGTACATTCTTTATAAAAAACACATTTAGTCCACCTCTAAGCGTTTCCAAAGTCCTAACAGTTTCAGCATTGCTGCAAAATCCAAGTCCCAAGCCTCCTCTGAGATCTAAGGCAAACTCTTAGCTGTAAGTCCCTGTACAAATGAAAA
>PVJX010047195.1:0-11984 GCA_004027295.1 Dolichotis patagonum
CCCCCTTTTGTTTTATTCTCTTTTAAATAAAAAAAAAAAGAAATTCCTGAAGGTTATTTGGCAGACTGTCTCTGTGACAACCTCCACAGTTGCAAAGGCAGTTTATTTATCTTAAAATTCAATAAATTCTGTTATTGATGCAAAAAAAAAATACTGTAATGTAGATGAGGCTTGGAAACATATTAAGTGAAAGAAACCACTCACAAAGAGCCACATAGTATATGACTCTGTTGCCAGGTTTAGGCTCGCTGGAGTCTCCTTCTGGAGGTGGTTTCTAGGTTCTTTCTCTCCTGAGCAAAGACCTGGACAAAGCAAATGCAAATAGTAACAAAGTGTCTTTAAGGGTAGGAAAAAAACATATTCTGCAGAACAAAGTTGAGCCAAGTAAAAGTAGGAAGAGAAGTACACCCTACGGTGTGAGGGCCAGCCACCACGGAAGTGAGCACACAGTGAGAAGTCTCAGGGTGGACTGGCACTTTTTTAACGCCCATTCCTCAGGCTGACATCAGGTCCAGGCCATCCTATAGGAAACCTGTGCAGGGCTTTGGGAACTGTTCTGCGCGTGTGTCCTGGGATTTTGTAATTAATAGGTCACACCTACTTCTCCAGCCAGTTTTGCCAAGCCCTGATCTCTAATCTCAGTTCCATTCATATAAAATGCCTAGAACAGGCAAATGTATAAAGCCAGAAAGTGTATTAGTGCTTGCCCAGCATAGAGGGGTAAAAGTGGGAGTGGGGGTTTTTATAGCTAAGCAAATAAAGTTTCTTTTGGAGACAATGAAATTGGAATAGAACAGCTTTCTCTGGAAGCTATTTTTAACAGAATTACTCTCTCTTCCTCTTCCTAATCTTCTCCATTATTTTTTAACAACATAATATTCTACATTCTAAACAGAGACCTCCCTAGGACCATTTCTTTTGTTTCATGCCTATATGAATTAACTTGCAGAAAAGTTTCTTCTGTTTGAAGAGAAAATGCAGATGCTGGCCCCAGCTCTGTTTGGATGTTCTGGGGAAGTAGAAAAGGAGACAGAGCAGAGGCAAGGGCTCTGGAAAGAGGACACATTTAGTTAGTAGATTTCCTGCCCTTGACTCACTGTGCACCTTTTTATACCAATAAAACCTCTCATACCTCTAAAGCCCCTTCAGGTGGACATTTAAAATGGAAATTTTTCCTGTTTTTTTCAGGGCCATTTTGAAGAAAACTGTTGCCTTCCATCAACTGAATTTTTTTTCTCTTGAGACAGACTTTTACTATGCAGTTTAGGTTGGCCTTGAACTCACTTTGTAGCAAAAGCTGGGCTCCAACTTGCAGCTGTCCTTCTGCCTTAGTCTCCCAAATGCTGGAATTATGAGTGTGCAACGTTTGTTTGTTATAAGACAGGGTCTTGATAAGCAGCCCTGGCTGGCCATTAACACATGATCCTCCGCCTTCCAGGTAGTAAAGATTCCTGATGTACACCAATGTGCCCAGCCCTTCTGCCAACTCCTGTTTCCCAAGTTTTCTGTTGAGTTGTAAGCAGCACAGACATTTGATTCTAGTAGCAAAAATATTCTAAAACTGAGTGTGGGCATGGGTGATATATTAAAAACACACAGAACTGTACACGTTAGAGAGACGCATTATGTAGTGAGGGAGTTTTACCTCAACACAGCTGTTTTAAAAATCAGATATGAACCCTGATAGACAAGGTCTTATGGTTTTTGACAAACCTGCCAAACCATTCAATGACAAAAGGACATATCCTCAACAAGGTTTCCAACATGGTTTGGAAAATTGGGTATCTATACAAAAGAATGAACTTGGATCATTATCTTATGCCATATACAATAAAATTAATTAATTAAATGGATAAAAATTCTAAGCAACTAAAACAATAAAGCTCTAAGAAGAAAACAAAAGCTTCATGATATTGAATTTGTCAATGATTTCTTAGTTATGACACCAGAAACACAGGCAACAAACATGAAAGTAGATAAATCAGAGCACATCAAAACAGACCCTCAGCTGAGTGAAAAACAATTGCAGAAGAGAGGAAAGTATGTGCAAATTGTATATATGATCATGCATTATATTCAGGATATATAAAGAACTCCTACACAGGATACAAAAATCAACATTTAAAAATTAGTACATTTGGCTGAATAGAGGAGGATTCATGCTGGAGCTACTCAGAAAAATCAACTGAAATCACACAATTGGAAGAAAGGCAGGGACATACATCCCCATGCCAAAATCAATATGAAATAAGAGACTCGTGGGTCAAGCAAAACCCAGATATAAGACGTAATACAATGGCAATCCAGGCCACAGGACTCTGGTGGGTGTCCTGCTTGCAGGTGGAACAGGCCCACCATATTGAGAAATTAAAAAAAAAAAACAGACCGAAATAGTGCAACTAGCTCAAGCCACACACGAAGCCTCGGGATATAATGGCCCCTGCCTCTTTGCCTTCTTCTAAACAGGGTGCTGCAGTCTGGCAGCAAAGTTTGGCGGCACACACAGGAGCAAGTGATCAGGGAACCGCTTCCTCCTCAGTGAGTTGCCAGTGTTTTGCTTTTTGTTTTGTCTTGTCCTGTGCCAGAGGAGATAACTGAAACCTCTAGGGTTTCAAGGTTAGGGACTGCCACACCAGCAGCAGCAGTGGCAGCAGCCCTTTGACCAGTGGCTTGAGACAGGGAGGCAGATGCCCAGGATTTAATCAGCTTTGAGCTGCACCGCGGCAGTGAGTGAGAGGTTGGCACTGCAGCCCCACCCCATGGGAGAGAGACTGAAGCGGGACTGACGGGCATTGGGCTGTCTCCAGGGCAGCAGGAGGAGCGGAGTCAGCCTACACTACCACACCACACCCCACCCTGCACCAGTGGCCCAAGAGGACAGACGTGCCAGGGGAAGCGGAACAGAGGATGCTGTCCAAGGACCAGGAGGAGCCAACTACACATGGGACTCTGAGCAGCCTCAGGCTGTCTCTGTCCGAGGGCATCACAGCAGCTGGGAAAGAGACGCAGAGACAAACAGGGAAAGGAGCGGGCAGCCTGCTGAGGTACATACAGAAAGTTACTGGCTAAAGACTCTGGCCCTAGCCACCCACATCCAGGCTAAAATCAGCCCTGCATACAGCACAAATCCTACTGCAGGCTCGGTAGGATTACCCAAAAGTTTTGCGCTCTAAGGTAGACAACACCACAGAACAGTGGACACCAGAAGAATTCTATTATTGTTTTCCTTTATTTTTATCATTTTCCTTCTTGTTTGTTTTTGTCTTTTTCTTTTTTTTATTACTTGTTTTCCTTACCTCTGTTCTCTCTTCCTTCAAATTCTTTATTTGTTTGATATTTTCAAGTGAGTGAACACTATCTCTAGTCTTCCTGGTTTGCTTTAATATTCTTTTGCTTTCTCTTTCATTCTTTCTCTCCTGTCCTCTTCTCCAGTACCCCAGAGCTTGGGTAATTATTGTTTGTCTTCCAGTCTTCTACTATATTTTTCTTCTTTTGTTGCTCTGCTTTATCCCTCTTTCTCTTGAATGCCACCCCCACAGGGTAAAATCACTCAGCTAAAAGGAAACTCATTGCATGCAAGTTCATGCTGAAGGGTGGATTCTGTTATAAAATTGTAGACCTTGCTCTGTGGTTAAAGGAACCAAATTAATAGTTATCGCAGTCTGTCAGTGGCTAAGCTGTGCGTGATGCTGTTATTGCTAATCGTGCTATGTTAGCCAGGGTGTCATACCTCTTGTAATCAGTCATTCTCCCTTTCATATCAACACTATGATTGTTTGAGGTTATAATCATCAACAGGATCGAACAAAATGCTGCTGCAAGAAAGACATTTAATTTAGAAAGAAATTCATAGATTGAAATTCAAAGGATGAAAAACAATATGTGACAGGAGTCCAGGAAACAGTAGGGGTAGCTATTCTGATTGCAGACAAAATGAACTTTAAGCTAAGACAGGTCAAAAGAGAAAAAGAAAGTCATACTTGATAAAGAAAAACTGCAAAAAATGCAACATCAGTCAATGAAATTGAAGGTGTAATTAAAAATTTACCAACAAAGAAAAGCCCAGGTCCAGATGGATTCATGACCCAATGCTACAAGAAATTTTAAGAGTATCCAATACCAGTACTCCACAGACTCTTTAATTAAATTAAAAATTAAAAAGGAAGCAATACTGTTAGTCATTCCTGCAAGCAAGCATTACCCGGATACCTAAACCAGAGACGACGAGATCGGGCGCGTTCAGGCTGGTATGGCCATAGACAACCTAAACCAGAGAAAGCCCCAACCAAAAAGAACTATAAGCCAGTCTCCCTAATGAACATAGATGCAAATCGAGGATATGGGAGAAAAGAATCCTTCTGCACCACTAGTAGGAATGCAAATTAGCACAGCTGCTATGAAAATCAGTATGAAGGTTCTCCTAAAAACTAAAAATAGAGATACCATTATCACTCTTTGGTATGTACTTTAAGGAGTTAAAGTCAGCATATTATAAAGCTGAATACCTATGTTATTGTGACAAAATTCACAACAGTCAAGATACAGGACCAGCCCAGGTGCCCATCAACAGATGAGCAGATAAAGAAAATGTGCTGTGTATACACAATGGAGTACTATCCAGCTATAAAGACAAACAAAATGGGGTCATTTTTAAGAAAATAGGTGGAACTGGAGACCATCATATTAATTAAAATAGCCAGACCCAGAAAGACAAGTATTGCATATTCTTCTTAACATGTGAAATCTAAAAAACATGAAATGAAAGCTTAAAGATTATTTTCAGAAAAGCAGAAGGAAATAGAGGAAGAAGAGAATATAAGGGAGGGTAATATGAGAGTGGATATGACCAAAATATATTATAAGCACTGAAACCCAATATTTTGTAAAATTAATAGGCACTAATAAATGGAGTAGTTAAAACAATGAAAAATAAGTAAATGATTAAAAAAGCGAGGCAATGAGAATGGAGATTATTTAGACTATTGAAAGAAAGCAAATAAAATCTATTCAGAAGCAAAAAAATAAAAATAAAAATATCTCCAACAAATTCATACAACTCAAAAACAATGAAAAACAAATAACCATATTCAAAAGTAAGCAAAAGTCTTAAACAGATATTTCTCCAAAGAAATACAAATGGCTGATAATTCTATGAAAAGATGCTTAGTATCAACAGTCATTGGAATATTTCAAATGAAATAAACAATGAAATATCACCTAATAACCATTAGGGTGGCTATTATTAGGATGGGGTGTGAGAAGAACAAGAAGAAGAAAGAAAATAGAAAAGGACAAGTATTGTCCATACGTGGAGAAGCAGAAACATTTGGACATTACTGGTGGGAATGTAGAATGGTGTAGCTATTATGAAAAACAGTATGATGATTCCTCAAAAAATTAAAAGCAAAATTATAATATTACACTGTTTGGAGTTCTCTAGAAGACAGAATTAATAGGAAAAAGGCATAAATATATAATTATACAATGGATTGTTTCATTGTATTATACAGGTTATAGAATCATAGGCAAGAAAGGCCACAATGGACATCTGCATGCTAGAAAGCCTGAGGCTCCATCCAAGAAGCCGAAAACCACAGAACAAGGGGAACCAAGGATCCAGCCCCAGTCTGAGACTGGAGGCCTAGAAACTCCCTGGAGAGGCACTGGTCTGTGCTCGCTGAAAGCTGAAGAAGCTGCAGTCTGATGTCTACAGGCGATGACAACAGCAAAAGATGCACTGCTCAGGCAGAGTGGAGCTTTGCAAATGCAGGCAACCTTCCTCTTTGTCTTGGTTATGTTTCTCTTATTGCTGGGACAAAATACCCGACACACAAAATGAAGGAAGAAAACGTTTATTTAGCGGTTTATGGAGGTCTCAGTCCATAATCAACTGGCTCCAAGGCAAGGTGGCACGGCTGAGGGGCAACACTTCAAGGCAGCAGCCAGCAAAAACAGCAGGAGCAAAAAGTGAGAGGGAACAAACGTCTTCTCCTCCCTTATATTGTGCACAGGCCAACTCCCCTCTTCCAGTGTGGGTGCAGCACTCACAAAATCTCCTTTGCCTTCTCTGGCACAGAATGAGAACATTTACAAACTAAGAACCCTGGCTCCCTGCTGAGACTCTTAGTTAGACTTCTAAAGCTTCTCAAGTTGACACAGTGTATCAAACATAACACTCTTTAGTCCCCTTCCATTACAACCAGCCTGCAAGTCCTTTGCATGGTGCCACTCACAACCAGGTGGGCTGCCCAGTTCAGTTTGCTGGCCAACATGGCAACTGTCTCTGGAAACAACTCCACAGACTCACCAGAAGAGTGCTTTCCTAATCTGTTAGGCATCTCTTATTCCAGTCAAGTTGACAATCACAATTAATGGCCTTGCATATGATGCAGCAACACCACTTGTGAATATTTATCCAAAAGAACTGAAGTCAGGGTCTCAACGAGTATTTGTATGTATAGCAGCAATATTTAGAGCAAGCAAAAGATAGAAGCAACCCAAATATACATCCACACGTGAATAGATAAACAAAATGTGGTATACACACACAATAGAATATCACTCAACATTTACAAAGGATATTGTGAAATACACCAAACATGGATGATTCTTGAGGGCATTATTATGTGAAATAAGCCTGTTAGCAAAAAGACAAATACCATGTAATTCCACTTAAATGAGGTCTAGAGAGGTGTCAAGTTCCGTAGGGACAGAAAACAGACAGTTTCTGGGGCATTGGGGGAAGGAAATTGTAGAATTGCTTAATGAGTTATAAATTCCAGTTTTACACAATGAAAAGGTCTTAGAGCTTTGTTGCATAACAATGCAAATACACTCAATAAAAGGGAACTAGATACTCTGAAAGAATTCGGAAGGTAAATTTTATGTTATGGTTATATTACCACAATTAAAAATTTTTAAATCTCTGTTAGTTCATCATAGAGAACAGTTTGTGCTGCCATTGTTTGATTGTTTAATCATTTTTTTCATGCCTAGATCTTGTTCTAACAATATACAATATATTAACTAGTGTTGATTTCCAACTTTTTTTTTAATTCTCCATCATTTCTATCCTTTTTTCTGTTTTGCTTGTTAAAACATAAATAAATCCATATATATTGGCTAGCCTTCAGGGGAGAGATTCCTCATTTATTCACCTAATTGTACTTTAAAAAGAAGAAGAGTCAGGTGTGGTGGCACAGCCCTGTAATCTCAGCACTTGGGAGACTGATGCAGGAGGGTCCCCAAGAGTTCAAGGCCAGCCCAAACTACACAGTGAGTTCAAGGCCAACCTGGGCTACAGAGAGAGACCTTGTCTTTAAAAAAAATCCAAAAAATAATAAAAAATAAAAATAAGGAGAAAGTTTACACAGAACAGAACATTCTATCAGTTTAGCTTTAAACACAATGGTTAGTAACACGTGCTACCTGCTACCCTTAATATTTTATTAAGAACTTTCTTGTTTCCAGTTTTTTTTTTTTTAGTTTTTGCTTTTGTTTTGATACACGGTCTTGCTATGCAGTTCAGGGTGGTCTTGAACTCACTATGTAGCCAAGGCTTGCCTCAAACTCAGGGTAATCCTCCTGCTTCAGCCTCTGGAGTGCTGGAATTACAGGTGTGTACCACCATACCCTGCAAGAAGCTTCCTTCTTTAGTCAAAGATTCTTGCCATACCACTGCCCAGAAACACACAGTGCTTGTGTTAGTGCATCCAAACACTGGCCACTGCTTTCTAGGGGTGCTTTATTGGCATAAAGTATCATGGTCATGGCTCCAAAGAAGGTTAGTGATACAGCAATAAAGATAAGAAGAAAACTGTGAGAACCACAATAGAGTTAAAGAAAGAAATCTTTGTGAGATTTGCTAAAGTACTGGAGAAATGAAGATACAAGTGTAATTTTTGCACTGTGGAACCAGTTATCTGGCTCTCCATTATTTCATATGGAAAGAATATGCTCAGTTCTTGAACTTTTCAGTGTTTAAATACAAATTTGGAATGAGTTGAGTTTGACAACTGAGTTATCACTGCTTATGATTTATAAGTATTTTCCCCCAATCTATTTTGTTGATTATTGCCTTTTCTATACAAAAGCTTTTGCGTTTGGTGTAATGCCTCTCATTTATTAATATATTCATTCATTCATTCATTCATTTTTTATTTTGCTGCCTGAGCTTTTGATATTGGCAACACTCCCAAAAAAATTAGAAAAAAAATTTGTCGAAACCAAAATCCAGATTTCCTCCCACAGTTTCTTCCGGGAATTTTATAGTATCAGGTTTTAGGTTTTGATCTTTTTTTCATTCTGGGTTGATTTTTAGGTATGATGTAAGATAAGTGTCCCATTTCATTCTTTTACTTATGGTTTTCCAGTTTTCTAAGCACAACTTATTGAAGAGACAATTCATGTATCTGTTTTATGTTCTTATTGAAAATTAGTTGATCATATCTACTTAGGTTTATTTCTGGGTGTCCTATTTTATTCCATTTGTCCATGTGTCTGCTGTTATGCTAATACTATACTTTTTTAATATATTGCATATCATTATCTTCAAAGTAGTTGCTCAGATTATAAAATATAGGCATGAAAAAAATGAAAAAATGATCAAACAATGAAAGCACAAACCATTCTTTTTGATGAATTAACAGAGATTAGCAGTATAACTACCTATAATATATATATATATATATATATATATATATATATATATATATATATATTCCCTTCTTTCTTTTCTCCTTTCCCCAGTCCTGGTTGTTCTTTCTTTTGAGTAGTTTCTTTCCCTTTCAATTTCACAATGTCTGTTGTATATTGTGGATTTTATCTATTATTTCAGTTTTTTACACTAAGCAGACAACATGATTGTTACACAATACATGCAAGTCTGATTTATTTCATTTATGAATGTGGTCTCAAGTTGTACCCATTTACCTTGAAAAGCCTCGTGTTTATCCTTCTTTATAGCTGAGTAGTATTCCATTGTATAAAAATACCACATCTTTTTATCCATTCTACAGTTGATGGGCAATTAGGGGTTTTTCTAAGATTTAGCTATTATAAATTGTGCTGCAATAAACATATATTAATGTGGCATGATGTTTTCAGTTCTTTTGGGAAAATAACCAGAAAGGGAATAGTTGCATCAAATGGAACCTCCAATCCTGTTTTATTGAGGAATCTCCGCACTGATATCCACAATGGTTGTACCAGTCTACACTCCACAACAGTGGAAAAGTGTTCCTTTTTCCCCACAGCCCTAACAGAATTTGTTATTGGTTGATTTCTTGATGGTAGTCATTCTTTCTTGAGTGACACGATATCTTAGCATTATTTTAATTTGCATCTCTTAAATGACCAATGATGTTGAACAGTTTTTTGATATATTTATTTTTCATTTGCATTTCTTCATCTCAGAAATATATATTCCTCTCAGATGCCCATTTTTGGATTGAGTCTTTAAATTTGGGTAATCTGATGTTTTTCAGTTCTTTATATGTTCTAGATATATGTCCTTTGTCTGAGGGACAGTTGGCTGAAATTTTTTCCATTCTGTGGGTTGTCTTTTTCACTCTGTTGGTGATTTCTTTTGATGTGCAAAAACTTTTTAATATGATGAGATCCCAATTCTCGATTCTTTGAGGTACTTTCTATGCAGTTTGTACTTTGTTCATGAACTCTTTGCCTACCCCTCTGGCTACATGATTTGTACCTACCTTGTCTTCCAGTAAATTTAGTGTTTCTGTTTTAATATTTAGATCTTTGATCTATTTTGACTTTAGTGTGCGTGGCATGTGTCTAGTTTTAGTCTTCAGCATGTGGAAAGTCAATTTTTCCAACACTATTTATTAAAGAGGCTATCTTTCTTCCAGTGAATATGTTTAGCCCTTTGTCAAAGATAAGGTGGCTGAGTGTCTTTGTAGTTGTATCTGCATCTTCTAATCTGTTCCACTGATCCTCAGGTCTTTTTTATCAGTATTATGCTTATTTTATCATAGTAGCTTTGTAATATAATGTCAAGTCAGGAATTGAGATGCCTCCTGCCTTGCCTTTTTTGCCCAGGATTGCCTTTGCTATTCTAGGTCTCTTCTGTTTCCAAATGAATTATAGGAATGCATATGTAAAAACACCCCTGCATTCTTGAGGTGAATCCCACTTGGTCATGGTGTATAATCTTCTTGAAGATTTGCTATATTCTATTTGATAGTATTTTATTGAGGGTTTTTTGTTATGTTCATTAGGGAGATTGACCTATAATTTTATTTTTTAGTTGGGTCTTTCTCTGATTTTGATAGCAGAATAATACTTGTCTCAAGGAATGAGTTAGGGAGAATTGCTTCTCTTTCAATGTCATTAAAAAGTTTAAGGAGTACTGGCATTATATCTTCTCTAAATTTATTGTAGAATTGAGCCATGAGTCCATCATGCCCTGGACTTTTCTTTCTTGGTAAGATTTTCATTACATTTTCAATTGTATTATTCAAAATTTTTATATCTTCTTGATTCAGCTTTGATAATTCATACATTTCTAGAACCCTGTCCATTTTTTCTTGTTTTCCAAGCTATGTGAGTAAATATTTCTGAAGTAGGTATTGATGATATTCTGAATTTCCACAGAAACTGTAGTAATTTCACCCTTAATATTCCTCATCATATGAATTTGAGTTTTTTCTTTCATTTTCTTGACAAGATTGACTAGCAGTTCTCTGTTTCTTTTTTTTTTCTTTCAAAGAACTACCTCTTTGATTCATTAATTCTTTGCATTGTTTTCTTAGTCTCAATTTCATTACTTTCTGCTCTGAACTTTATTATTTCCTTCCTTCTATGAGCTTTGGTCTTGACTTGCTCTTATTTTTCTAGAAGGTTAAGGTGCAGCATTAGGTTGTTTATTTGTGCTCATTCTGTTTTCCTGATGTGAGAATTCACCACTATAAATTTCCTCCTAGAAGTGCTTTCATTGTATCTCACAGGTTCTGGTAAGTTGTATTTGCATTTTCATTTACTTGTAGGTTATAATCATATGGATCCATACCCAGCTTTCCAATGTTTTATAGGTTTCAAAACAAATACCTTCCACTTCCTCAATTAAATTTATTTCCAATTCATTCTTCTTGACCCAAGTGTAAATGGGGCTATGTTCTTTTTTTTCCATTTTATTTTAAAGAGAATAAGACAAAAGAGGTCAGTACAGAGCAGATCAGAAGTGGACAACCTAGGCAACACAATACTTAACATTAAGACAACCGGACATTAACAATAGCTATCACAATATTTCTTTCTCTGCTATAGTTGAGTATAGTTTCAAATACAATAATATCAAACATAACAAAAAAGTATAAAACCATTCAAAGAGTGAAAGAATTACAAGGCATTCTGAACCGAATAACAGAGAATGATCAATGGGTACTATAATATCTCATTTTCAATAAAAAATTTTGTTTATACTTTCACACATATTCAAATCCCAATAAGACACAATGAGATAGATAGAACCAATGGAAATAGAAGAATAGAAGATTGGTAGGACTTCTAAGAAGGATGGTATTAAATCAGCAATAGCTGTCATAATGTTTTGCTCTCTTCAAAACAGTTGTTCATAGCATCACATATAATAAAGTCAAACAAAACAGAATAAAACCATTCCAACTAATGAATGAAAACATTGAAAGGCTTCAAGGCTATGAGATTGACACTCACGTTTACCATAAAATCTTATATACTCTTAACAACTCTCATACTAGGGAGACTATACAGTATTTACACATTTGAGTTTGGTTTGGTCTCAAGAATGTCCATTTATTTATAAATATCTCAATGTGATCATTCTTTATAGCTGAGTAGTACTCCATTGTATAAAAATGCCACAACTTTTTTATCCATTCCTCAGTTGATGGGCACTTAGGTTGTTTCCAAGATCTGGCTATTACAAATTGTGCTGCTATAAACATGGGTGCACATATATCACTGTGGTATGATGTTTTCAGTTC
>PVJX010047196.1:0-11988 GCA_004027295.1 Dolichotis patagonum
AAACCAGCTGAGACTTCACCCTAGGAGTTTAGCCTCAAGGCAGTGAGGGCTGGCGACACTAAACAGAGGTGGTGGGAAGGATATCCCAGTGTGACAAAGGAGGAGTTCACATGGACGGTTTTAAAGGGAGCATTCAACCTTCAGAGAGCAATCTTCCCACATATGGTAGAAGTCTCTGCCTCTTGTGTCTCTGAACTCATGTCAAATTTTTAAACTAGCCTCAAAATATTTTGAAACTGGAAATATGATAACTGGGAAATCGGGCTTTTTAACTCCAGGTGACGGTGACTCTCCAGCCTCTGCGCTCTTCGGCACTGCACAGCAAGGACAGCTTTCAGCATTATCCCCTGTGGTGGAGCCAGTCCCTCAGGAGTGACAGATGCTGCCTTCCCTGCAAAGGGTTTAACTCCACAAACATGGAAGAGAAGGAGCGTCACCCTCAGACACTGCCGGACACAGTTGATTATCGGGTTGCTCAGTGCCCAGTCCTGCTGACACCAGCCTCAGTCAGGGCTCATGTGAAGATCAGCTACTGAGACTTTTAATATTATTCTGTGATTGCTTTATATATGTCCTGTTAAATTTAAATGACATTTTATGTGTCCCTAATTATTGCCAAGTGTATGGCTTTAATATCTACTCCATCAATAATAACTTACAGCCCTACTCTTATTTTACTAAAATGACCGGAGAGATCCATGGTAAAAAGAGAAGACAACTGCCATTTGTGTAATTTGCATTGTATTATAAGAAGAGCTACAGAGTTGAAGACAAATTTTTATAGAAACAAAAATAGGATGATAGTTATTTCTTTTATTTCTGTAGGTCCTTCAGAACAACTCTCTTTCTGTCTATCTTTGTCTCTATATGAGAGAGAGACAGACAGAGAAATATAGATATAGATATATAGATATATAGAAATATAGATATGAGCTGGGGATTTAGCTCAGCAGGAATAAGTGCCTGCCAGGCAAGTGTGAGGTCATGAGTTCAATCCCCGGTACTTAAAAACAAGCAAACAATAAAAAAGGAAATATAGATATAATATATCATCTATGTACGTATCATCTATATAAATATCAATCATGGGGTTGATGGAAAAAGTAAAAGAACTAAAATTAGTGGGGAAATTCCAAGTTCCAAGTATTTTTCTTGCAATAATATATTATGAATTTACTCAACAATCCTTCAATGTGGAATTGTAACAATTTTAGAGACACTCATTAGAAGGTGCTCAAAATTAGCTTTTTGAGACACTAGAACTATTACTTGAACTTAGGACTTTCTCAACCAAACATTTGCATCTTTTCCCCATCTTCCGCACAGCTAGGAATTTAGAGGAAGTCCAGCTTTAGGCAGGAAAGTGATTGTCTTTCCAGGCAGAGGTCATCATGCCTTACCATTGCAATGTCAGACACATGCGGGAGAAATAGAACAGAATAAGACAGAAGGGTCCTGCCATAGTCCTGCCTGCTGACAGCTGAATACGAGAACTCACTTGAACTTGCTTTTCCTATGTCACTGTTGCTTTTCATGATTATACATCGTGTGAGGTACTCTGTATATTGTATTTTAGTTTGCTTCTATGTCTACATAAGAAGGCAATGAATGCAATGATTAATTGATTTTACTAAATTATTTCTGTGATATTTTCCACTTGGTGATTTACAAAGTGATGAGACTGTTTACCGGAAATTAAAACTGCCTTCAGTCTTTGGACATTCAGTTCTTCCTCAATCTCTTGTATCACAGTCTATTTCCCATTTTTTTCCTTTTTAGGATTAAACATGTGGAGATCAACATTGTCGCACTCCACCAAAACATAAAAATTAAAATTGAACAGATGAACAAATTATCCATCTTCATAAATTTATTACTAATAAAATGATGCTGAAATTAGTTTCATGATTTTTTTCTTTCAAGATTATGTATTTCTTTTAAGATTGGAACCATTGAGAGAGGATAGTAACTCAATCTAGCCATCAGTACATTAGACTTAAAGGTAGATTAATTAGTATCTCTACAAATTAAGGTAAATATTGTAAGGATCATAAAATATAAGAGATCCTGGAGAATTATAATCTATTATTTACTTTAAAAGTTAGATCCATATTACTTATGTGATTACCTCAGCATTTCTGCAAATCCATAATTGCTGAAATCACCTTCAGTATTGCAAAACATTGGTTTCCTTTAATTTCAGCTTCTCAATATTGTTAACTTTTTGATATAACAAGAAAGAAATTTTGATTTTTGCCTTTGCTTTCTAGATTTGTAGATGTAAAAACAATGTGAGATTACAAGGTACCTAAGTTGTAAAAACCATATGAGGTTACGAGGTACCTAAGATGCAAAAACAATGTGAGGTAACAATGTGAGGTTACAGGGTAACTAAGATGTAAAAACAATGTGAGGTTCCAGGGTACCTAAAATGTTAAAGACAATGTGAGGTTACAGGGTAACTAAGATGTAAAAACAATGTGAGGTTACAGGGTAACTAAGATGTGAAAACAATGTGAGGTTACAGGGTAACTAAAATGTGAAAACAATGTGAGGTTACAGGGTAACTAAGATGTGAAAACAATGTGAGTTTACAGGGTAACTAAGATGTGAAAACAATGTGAGTTTACAGGGTAACTAAGATGTGAAAACAATGTGAGGTTACAGGGTAACTAAGATGTGAAAACAATGTGAGGTTACAGGGTAACTAAGATGTGAAAACAATGTGAGGTTACAGGGTAACTAAGATGTGAAAACAATGTGAGTTTACAGGGTAGCTTACAGTTGATTTACTCCAGCAGGGTACTGTCCACACTTCCAACACATGCAAAGACATTTCGTAGTCACACAACTGTCACAACCAGCCTCAGGCTTCCCTGCTGTGTTCCCAGGCCACATCCGGCTTGGACAAGTACCCTGAGTAAGGCGCTCCACCCTGGAGAGAAGTGAGCAGGAGAACCTTGGCGGGAAGAGGGGTGGGCACAGAAGGGCTGGGCTGGTCTGATGCTAAACACAGCTCTGTCAGAAGTCAGGTATTTGAGCAGGACTGGGAAGTTCCGCATCTTAATCCATGCCAGTTGATGTGCAATGCCACCACACAGCTGGGATAAGAAAGTTGAGTTCCAAATCCTCTGATCCAACCTTGACATGAAAGTCTGATTTGTCTAGCACTGATGGGTCACCTGAAGGAACCTTTGCATTATGGGAAACTTTTGAAAATATCTTCATCTTTTGAATCCATTCGATTATTATTTACAAGTCTGCGATCTGAGTTAGGAAATAAAAGACATATTTCAAAGTTTCACCTAGATGTATAATGTAATGAGTCTTAAAAACAATAAGACAAATGGTGTCAAACTTTCCCTAGTAATTTTTATCACATCATATCAAATCCCACAATTTCCCCATAATTCATTTAATATTATCTTGAAGTTTCCCTTTTAAATATAAATAGAAAAAGAGATATGGTGCTCAACACAACTCATCAAACTGCATAAAAGGAAGATATCACAGAAAAATAGTTTACATTATGGCTTTGAAAAATATATATGCATTTGAGCATGTGTGCTTTTATAAAAATGGAAGCATAATAGTATTTGACAGTGATTATTTTCTCATATGTAAATGTATTTAGAAACATTTTAGAAGTCTGTAGAGTATTCCATTAAAATGAAATAATTTATTTTGTCAATTCCATGTGGCTGAAAACTTAGATTGCTTCTGATTTTTAACTATGGTTGGTAAAACTTCTTGGATATTAAATTTATCCTGTACAGATCAGAATAAATTGCAATGCATGAATAGTGAGAGGGTATACTCATTTTTACCTGCAACAATTTTATAACATCTTATGCATCTGAAATTGAAAGACTTTTGTTTATTCATTTGAAAATTTATAAAATATTTAGTCCATGCAAAACACTATCTTGGGTAATAGGGAAAACTGATGAGAAAAAGAGTCTCAATTCTTTAGACATAAACACAGCTTAATTTAGGAAATACACAGTGTGATTGAAGAATGTGGTGATCTTTACATTTTTAAACAGAGAAGAGTCACAAGTTACACCATGGCAAATCTGCTGAATAAGGTGGGTGAGGAAAATCCATGGCATGGGAGCATTAATCATGTTTTAGATCACTTTTCATAAAAACATTCACAAAAGGGGACTAAAATGCTTTAGAAAGGAGCAAGATGGGTGGGATCAGTGTGGTCAAAGAGAGAAGAAGTATTTCCAGGGAAATTCATGGCAATATTTCCTGTAATGTAATAAGTTTTTTTTTAAACAATTTAATATGAGTGTGTGTGCAAATAGATATCAGATAGATAACTGTAATACTAATCTCTGTTCATCAAAATGAAGATTTCATTGTGTGATTGATTATTTTTTCATGCTTATATCTTGCAATATGAACAATTACTTTCAAGATACTAATATGCAATATATTAACTTAATTTCCTATTTCTTTTTCTTTGAAATTTTGTATCATGTTTATCCTTTCATATTTGTTTTTAAAATAAAAAAATTAATATCCACCATACATTTTGACTATGCCTCCATGGTGATTAATCAATTAAGGACATTTTACTATGTACTATGAAAACAATGTCAAATAGGATAAGAACATTTTGAAAACAGACTTCATTTGTCAAGTGACAAAATATGAAGAATTGACTGTAAGCAGGCTTTAAAATAACTAAAAGTTAGTCTATGTGACCAAGGGCTACAAAAGAAGAATTTTAGGAAGAAGAAACAGTAATACTTTCTCCATGGCCTAAAATGATTTATATCAGGAAACGTGATAAAATTCTTAGCTGAAAATCTCCACAGCCTTCAGAAAATTGGAAGGCTGTGAAAAAAATCAAATCTGATATAGAAAAGATGGAAGCTCCATTTTATTTATGTTGTACAAAAATGTTTAACCCTGTTGTAATACACTTTTAAAAATCATTTCTGTACATCTCTTTGGCTACTGGTGTAATTTAATCATCTATAACATATTTGAGAATGTCTTTTGTACAGTGTGCTATGTATACCTATACATGGTTAAAATTTTTCACATTCTTACATTCTACTTATATAAGCAGACTGAACTTCATAAGATTCTGTAATTTTCCAGTATATTAAAAAGTAATATGTTTTGACACAGAAAAATTTTATTTCATGTAGAAATGTCTACAAAACATTTCCTTTATGCTTTATGACTTAGATGTCATATTTAGAAAGACTTTTTGCATTAAGATTACAATTCTTTTTGAATTTATTGCTACAGGTAATTTTTGACCTGCTTAGAATAATTTATACTCTTTACAAGGAAAAGGAAAATTAATTTTAGTCAAATATACTTAGGCTTTATAGTCTTATAGCATTACATTATATATGCTCATCTTTTATAGCCAATTTACTTTATTTAACACATGGCAAATCTCAGGTTGAAAATGGGTTTGAAATCACCATTTTCTAGGTATACAGAAATAGCCCAGGGTTAGTGCTTGTATTTTCATGTGTTGACACATAGTTCATGTAGGCATTCAGCATTGGTGAAAGAGTCATATGAAGAGTCTATTGTGTTGCAGTGGAAAAAATAGTAGAATCTCCACCAAGAATCTTGGATTGGAACTCATTCCTACCATCAATACAGTGAAATTTTGAATGTGACTTTGACTTCTAAACTCCTGCTTAAAGAAAAATTAAAATAATCCTTCACCTGTTATAAAAATATATTAAATTACCTAATTCTGCAGGTATTTAAAGATTTGGAGAAATTTGCCATGCTAGTTTCATGAGCATGTGCATACACATTGACAAAATCCACAGATGCAAGTAGCATGGTGAAGGCTTCAAGCAATCGTTTGGTCAATATTTAATGAAAATTCTGTGAGACACGTGTCTAGAAACTAGAAGAATATCAAAAAGGTCTACCTAGCTCAGACAAGGAAAGCTAGAGGCATTTCCAGATCAAATGGTACGTTGGACAGATGTCGCAAAAAGGGCACAGTAATGAGACAGCGTGTTTGTAGAAAACATCGTGTCATCAGAGACAGAAACTATTCTACAGTGTCCAGTAAAACCACATTAGAGGGAGACCAATGGGTGTGTGAAGGGTCTGTCTCAGATGACAAATTAGGTAGTTTGGATTCTATATGCTATGGAGAACCACTGAACAGTTAGGACAGAGGGACAGAGACACATGTAATCATTTTTTAGTCTTCAAGCAAAGACATGTAGATCACCACAGATGGCTGCAAAAGGTTAGGAAAGCAATATAAGGAGCAATGTTTTAATAATTAGACTTAAGGGTCCGGGGATTTAGCTCAGCAGTGTAAGCACCTGCCTGGCAAGCACGAGGTCGTGAGTTTGATCCTCGGTAGCAAAACAACAAAAACAACAAATTAGATTTAAACAGAAAGCTGAATTTACATATTTATGGGAAAAATCCATGAATATTCAACACAATCATGAAAAAAAAATCACAATAATTAAAGCATGGTTAGAGACCAAAAGAATAAAGAAGAAGGAAGAGTAAAAAAATCAAATGCACATGGAAATCTTCTGTATCATAAAGGCAATATGTCAAATAAATGGTAGATAGTCTTGTAAATAAATGATTTTGTGCCTACTAGCTTAGAGAATTTAGTTCAATTATCTCATGACATACATAATTTTAATTAATAACAGATTTAGAAGTGAAAAAAGAATATTACTACATGCCAAAAAATAAGTGAATAATTCTATAACCTTGCAGTAAAGAGGACTTTTCTAATTATCACCCCAAACCTAGAATTCATAAAATTATAAACTAGCAAAGTTTACAGTACAGTATATTAAAAGAAAAAGAAAAATGCTTTCAGGGGCCAGAGATATAGCTCAGTGGCACAGCATCTGTCTGGAAAGCAGGAGATCATGAGTTTGATTCCAAGTGCACACACACACACACACACGCACACACACACACACACACACACTCATTTAGCATATAAAAATTATCACTTCATAATTAAAACAAGAACAAAATGTTTGAAAATTTAGTTGTCACAGAAAAATATTAATGTCTCCTTACAGAGATTCCAAAGAATTCAATAGGTAAGACACCAAAGAATTCAATAATGTAAATGACCAAAGTAGGTATTTCATAGAAACATTGTTCCATATAAATATATAATTTTTACAAAATGAACAAAAAAGCATAAAACAAAAATTCTTAAGTTTTTAGTAAAGATTATGTACCTACACAAATGTATCATGATGAAAAACTTCAGATATTCATATAATTATAATGTAGTAAACATAGATATGTTTTATACATCTTAGTCAATTATCTTTTGACATAAAGTGGATAATAACATGTAATACATATCATAAAATGACAATATTAATTTTGATGTTTCATGGAAAAGAAATGGAAAATACTCATTAGTCTTCTGCTTAGCCCCTGTGTGAGGTTTTAGGAAGCTGGCCCACTGACATACGCCACTGACACTGGAGAAATGGGAAAGTGTCACTAGCTGTTTAGCTTATTAATGACTGTTTAATTTTTACTGCTGGTCTAGGAAGGTTTTTTTTTATGGAAATGCTAAATCTACACAAAGAAAACCAAACTGGGCTGAGATCAGTCCATCATTCATCACTTTCTACTTTTGAGGCCTGTGTGTTCAGGTGCCAGTATGCAGAGCTGGGCAGGTGGAAAATGTAGCTTCAGTCTTGGAAGATGGATTAATGGAATATTGAAATGGTTTTGACAAATTTAGAAGTCTCTCTGAAGTCTTCAAAATTATTCAGTAATGAAACTATTTACTCCTACAAAGCTTCACCTGAATAAAAACAAACGTGGACAGTTGAATTTGAGCAGTGAAAATAAGACAAACTTGAAATCATAGACAACACACTGGAAAACTACAAATAAAGAAATTATGTTTGTGAACTTTATTAAAGTAAAAGCAATGAGCGATTTAGAGAAAGAAACCCATTTTTCCTGATGTTCTTACAGGGTTTTGGTAAAGATGATAATGAACGCTCAAAACAAGAAAGTGGATTGGATTAAATTCCCTCATTGGCAAAAGATGACGGAGGAAGGAAGGAAGAGGTAGGAACAGTAACTATTTACTGCATATTCAAGTGATTCATTGACTTTTGTAGTATAAATTAGGAGTGTTTGAGGAGGTCAGAGTTATAATCTAATGACATGTTGTGATTCATTTGGCTGTCTCATTTCTGTAGTACTGGTATAGACCTTGGCAAATAAAATAAATAATTTAGATCTCGATACACCAGGAAGTAATGGACCATCTGAAGAATTTCATAAAATAACTCAAAGCTGCTGCTCTTACAATACGGAGGGTCGAACCCAGATTTCAGCAAGAGTTGAAACAGAACCAGAGAAGCTGGAAGTAAATCATCCCCAACAGGGCTGGCAAGCAAGAAACCTGATCTTAACAGATTGAATTTCAAGAATGTTTTAAGATAAAACATCTTTAAAAACTTGATGTGGAAGGAAGACAAGACGGCGGACTGGTAGGTAGCAGGAGAGAGACCCTCTCTGAGAGAGACAGCTCAAATACCAGAATAAAACACCCTGGAGAGACACAAACAGATAGAGATGGAATCTCACAACCAAGGAAAAAACTAACGTGCAAAAAACTGCTCAAATATGAGGTCCTGGGACTACCATTAGAGAAGCTAAGATCAGCAACACGGCACCCTCCTTGAGCTGCCTGAATTCCTGCCCAACCTGAACAAGCGATCCACACCTAAGCGACTGGCTTGAGCCGCCGGAGCGTAAAGCTGAACAGCGTGCAGCTCGCCCAGACCGGCCCTGCACTCGACCCACCCAAGGGCACAGTGAATTCCCACCGCAGCTGAGCTGAAGTCAGAGTTCGGGGAGGCCTGCAGTTCGCGGGGACCGCCATCAACATGCAGTGAGTGATGGGAATAAGACCCTCCAACGGGAAAGGGGAAACCGACTGGACGACATGTTGGATTTGGGCAGGACAGTCTTAACTCCATAAGGAAGTGGCTTCAGCTGGTTGCTACCTTCTCTGAGCAGATTGGTGGAATCTGCTTGGACTAGGCCGTGCCCCTAGTGGGGACCCAGTGAGTTGCTTCAATATTACTTCCCTGAGATCAGTGCACACTGACACAGAGAAGGCCTGCAAAGGTTGACTGGCCCTGAAGGGAGGAGCTAGCGCACACTGCCTGTGGGTGAACTCTAATCTCTGATAACCTATTGAAGAGGGCTAAAGCTCCTAGCCTGCGCTCTCTAGAGGAGCCTTAAACAACAAGAAAAGGGTCTGGGAATTACACTGTACACTTGTATGGAAGGAACCAAAAACATGACGAAAGGGAGAAATAAGAAACAACTCCCAGCCCCCAACCCTGAGAACATTGATCCAGGAGAGGCAAATACAAAAGAGATTGAGGGCAGCAAAAATGCAACAAAAACACAGGGTTAGTGGACATAAAGAGATATCTTCAAGACCTCATAAGTGGGACCAAAACTGAAATATTGATTCAAATTAAATAAGAGATAAGTAGATTAAGAAAAGAAGGGCTTGGCACTTCTCAAGAAGACACAGACAGAAGAATGGAGGAACAAAAATGGAGAGAAAAATTTAATGAAGAATTCAGAAAAAACCTAGAATTCATGAAGCAAATTCAAAGAGATTATCAGGAAACTAAAGACTCCATAGAAAGCTGGCAAAACTGATTGAAAGAAACCAAAGTAAGACTATCAAAAATTGAACATAGGCTTGCAATGAAAGGGAAGATCTCTTAAAAATAACAAGGGAGCAGGCAGTAAAGATACAAAGACTGGAAGATGACAAGAGGATCTATAACTTAAGAATAACATATGTGAATGAAGAAGCAGGAATCAAAACAGAGGAATTACAAAGGCTATTCACAGAAATTATTAAGGAAAATTTCCCAAGCATAGAAAAAAGAAATGATATGCAGAAGTATGAAGCATACAGAACTCCAGCCATCTACAACCCAAACAGAGCTACACCCAGACACATAATAATCAAGATCTCAGAAATTCAATATAAGAACAGAATATTAAAAGCCATCAGAGAAAAGAAACAGATCACCTATAAAGGAAAGCCCATCAAACTCATGGCAGACTTCTCCACACAGACCATCAGGTCAAGAAGAGCTTGGAGTAAAGTAATTCAAGCACTGAAGGAGAACAATCTCCATCCCAGATTGATGTACCCTGCAAAACTCTCTCTAGAAATTAATGGAGAAAAAAGATGCTTCCATGACAAAGAGGAACTAGGAGAATTTGTGACCACCAGTCCAACCCTACAAAAAATACTGAAGGACATTCTAGGGAGAGAGAACAAGAATATGAGCATTTCAGGAACAGTTGCAGAGAGGCCTCAGTGAACCAGGCAGACAGTGGAGTGGAAGAGAAAAATAGACTATCAATGGCAGAAAAATAGAATAGCAGAAATGAGGCAGAGAAGATTGGCTATAATCTCTAGTATAGAGGGCCTCGAAATACTAACAGAGAGAAAAACAGGCAGAGTAGATCAGGAGATAGGGTCCATTGAGATGCTCTATATAGGGCATCTCACAAGCAGTGCACCCCATGGGAGTGAAAGGGGAGGAATAGTCTAAAAAAGGGAGGCAGAGGATACTGTTAATGGGGTAACAAGATTTAAAATTTACATTATTCTCACCTCTCTGCTTGGATGGATTACATGCTGTTCCAGTTTGTCTACTTACACTAGATTTGAGGACATGGTCAGCTATCCCAAAAATAAGAGGACATATTATGGTAATCATCCCTAATTTTCCTATCAACTTAATCTGAAGCCCTTTATAACTTACACTGTCTTACTATGACTGATCTTATTTGAATCTGGTTTGTTAGATTGCTACTTTGTATTGACTGATTTTATTTAAATCTGTTATGATTGACAGCATCAAGTCTAAGTGTATAGGCAACTACACTGAAGATGACAAGATTCACTAAGATACCCACTCTGGTTTGAATATTACTTGCTTTTGAAGTCTTACAATATTTCCAATGCTTCATTTTTATTAATGTTGTTATACACTGCTGAGACACCATGGTAAGCATTGTAGATCACCTTGTATTGTGGTTTTATGTGACTTTTTTGCCTCATGCTTTTCTAGGAGTTGTTTTGTTTTATCTTGCTTTGTTTTGTTTTTCCTACTAATACAGAAATGATGTATATATACAAGTAGAGACTCACGCATGTGTAGAGCTTATAAACAGTTTACAAGAACCAACTATATAACACTTGTTGAAATGAACAACTACTTTTAAGAAAAAGAGACACTACAATACCCAGTGCTGACTCCATAATGTCATGATGTGAAGTCCAGCAAAACTATCACTGTTTGTTAAAAGTGATCTTGGCTTACTTTGCCTTGTTTAAGATCAACACACATTAAGGTATGGACAGCTGTTTTGAGGAGAGTGAGAGACACTATGACAGCCATTCTTGGCTTCCCTAATGTCTGGTCTTGAAGACCTGAAATGCCCTCCTCATCCTGCTCAAATCAATTCCATACTAGGTTGTTTCATGTGAATTCCCTGTATGTGACAATATGGACAACTATTTGGAAGAAAACAAGAGTCAATATGATAGAGAGTGAATATCTCCGATTGTCTAGCTTTGACATTTTTGTCTCTTACATTGCTTTCTTGTGATCCACTTTGCTATGTTTTGTTGTGTTTAATTCTACCCTTTTGATATAATTGCATGTATATTTGCATGGGTAAGATGGATGACCATATTGCTGTTTTTGTCAGATTGCAGGGCAGAACTGTTAACAGTCTCACTGTTTGAATGTCTACTTTACATGTTTTAACTTTGTAAATTGAACAACTATTTCCAAGAAGTCAGTATGTAATTTGTCAAGCAATAATTTCTTAGGTTTTTTTGTTGTTGTTCTTTTCCTTTTTTCCTTGGAATACTGTATTGTTGCTACCCTTTATTCTGTTTTGTTTTGTTTTGTT
>PVJX010047197.1:0-11978 GCA_004027295.1 Dolichotis patagonum
GCTCTTAATTTTTGAAAGCACAATTCAATTCTAAATCCAAAATGTTTGAGGGCACTGGTATAAGTATTGAGCACGTCTACGCCCTATTATCCAGGTTGATACACAATTATATCATTTGGGAAAAGTTCTTGTGTAGTTTCCCCTTTTAAATGCATGTTCCTCTCAAGAGTTCATTCTTTTTTTATTTTAAAGGAAAAAAGATAAACATGATAATGAAACAGAGTTTCAAAACAGTTACAATAGCTGATACCTTTCATATTGTTTTCAGAGTCTCTTTTACATAGCTCAGTTAGTACTGCTCGTTGTTAACCCTTTGCATCTACAGAAGCAGAGAGATCACTGTGAGAAGATTGAGCTGCTCACCAGCTCAGCCCGCCTAACTGAGAAGCTGATTCTGTCTTCTCCTTCCCCAGCGTGCTTCATTATGGTACACACAATTTCTCTCATCACTATCCTCATTTCAAGGAATTAAAAATTTATGCTCAAAATTTTTTTATGAAAAATCTACTAACATTTAGCAGTGTGACTTTAAATAGAGGTCATTGATAGATTTTTTACAACAAAATACTAAGGGTAGTTATAAGAAAAATGATTGTGTTCAAGCTACAGAACAAGATCACTCAAGACAATTATTTCAATCTCCCTATACTACAGGATCTCTTACATTTACGAACCCAGAATTGTTTTCTCAAGGAAATCAAAACAACTCTATAATTCACTTATCATTGTGATGATTGCAATAATTGGAAAAATTATCCCCTTTTCCCATTTGTTGAATGTTAGGGATATCATTGTAATTTTTGTTGTTTTTTTTGAGACAGCGTTTCACTACGTAGTCCATGCTGGCCTTGAATTCGTGGGACTCCTGCCTCAGCCTCTCAAGCGTGTTATTACAGGCATGCACCACATGCAGGGCATAATTTCTTAAATGAGAAATATTTCCTAAGCAGGAATAGTTGTTACAATATGCCAGTTTGTTTTCAAATGTTCTTAAATCCTTTCATAACTGTTCAAGCCAAAACAGTACACTATTACAGAGTTAGGATATAAATGCTCCTTTTAGAAACATTAACAAGAGGATTTCTCTAAATGGATTAATAATTCAGACATCAGCTTTTGTGCTGTGAACAAATAGTGTGCTTCCTAGGTGCAGGTAAAGAACTGACAAGTCCATAGTCTATATTAATCAGAATCTTCTAGCAGGATATTTTAAAAATATACAGAGAATAAATAAGTTCAGTTAAAATAATCTACTCAGGATCTCTTTGACTATGCCTATATAATGTACATTTTAAACATTGATGAAAGAATTTTATTAATCTTATAAGGTACAGTAATAATGCTAGAAGAAAATACTAGATAACCTTTCACTTAGAAGAATAATTTTGATGTTATAAATGGCTCTCCCATTGTTTGTTCACGTCAAGAATAATGGAGACTTTGATGTTAACAGACCCTGTGTAAGACAGTAAAACCTCACCCAGGATCACATCCAAGTCTAACTCAGTGTATCAGTCTGCATTGCTGAGAGCACAATTCTTTGAAGGCTGTAGGAATGAAAAGATATGGCCAAGACAGTTGAGCAAGGGTAAGTTCACCTTTGATTCAGAAGAATTACTGAGGACAGCTGTACTCTGGAGGCCGGGGGGGCCTACTTCCATTACTGTGCTTCCATTAATCTTAAGTGTGCAGTCCTCTGAAACTTTTATCTGATGGGCAACTCCATAATTATAGAGGGAAAAAGTTCCTTGTGGAATTTGAGGCATATGTTTTAAGGAATAGTAGTAAAGCAATGAACTTAGGAACATGCAGAAGAATTTTAGAAATAGTTACACAAAAGATATTTTCTACTATTGTTCACGTCCCATTCTCAAATTTATCAGCTTTCAAAGTTTTTTCCTGAAATATAAAATGAAAACTGTATTATACATTATGGAGCTAAAACACAGTTTATATTAAACCCATCCCTTACAAGTTTCCATTGCAAATTTCCAAAGGATGTTAAATTAGATCATTAATATGCCTCTCCTTTTAGTGCTGAAGGCCCTAATGGATCTTTTAAGGACCTGGGATGGAGGGCATGTGTGGAAATGTTCTTTGTAGTAGCTTTTCTCTGGGTTTAATTTGCACTGCATACAATGAGCCCATTCTTATTATGCTTTTCCCGAGAAAGCTGAAACTAAATTGTAGCAGTGTGTTTAAAGGGAAACATATTTAAGCTATTTGAGTAAAGACAAATAATGATTTTATGAGCAATCTAAAAAACATGCAATGTTAAAATGGCACAGGTATTCTCATTTATTTGTAGCTAACAGAAGATTATATATATATATATATATATATATATATATATATATATATCTTTGAAATATTTTGTTCTGTCACATAGCTTTCTACTGCAAGTTTGAAGTATGTCTGGGGTTGATATTTTTTAAAGTTCTTTATCAACTGCATTCCTGTTGTGTGCAGACAAATGTCTTGAGTCCCTTACATTACCCAGTTTTGGTTACAAAGTACTTTAGACTTTTTTTCCTATGAGAATATTGACATTTGTTTTATTTTAAAATAATAATCACCCTTTCTTGAGTATCTAAAATGTAATATGTTAGAAACGTTATGTAGTATAGAAAAGTAAAAAATAGGGTAAATTCCTCTGACTTCAAGAGCTTGTGACCCAACTGACTATGTAATGTATGTGCCTTAATAAATGTGACGCAGCCAGGGCTGTGGGAAAGAATCCCAGGGGGAGTAGGAGGTGATACTGTGGCTGCTCAAAGAGCAATCACCTTTAGTGATGCACCATTTTTTGATTAAATCTCACTGTCTAAAAAGTTCTTGGGATCTTTTACTTCTGGATTTTGCAAGGCTTAAAGTCTAAACAAATATTTGATGAAAATACTAAAAAATAAGGAATTAAAAAACCAGAACAAAAATAGAGGAAGCAGAGAGGAAAACGACATTTAATATAATACATAGGTGGTATGCACGAAGTCATGGAAAAAGTGATTTGTTTTTAAGGGCTCCATTTCACCTCCCTGCCAAGGTCCCTGTAGAATGAACCTCCTAATTAATTTTTTAAAAACAGAACTTAGGATTTGCTTGGCATGGGTGCGAAATCAGTTTGGGTTAGAGTTTTGGATCTAGAATTTCTTTTATATCTATTGTCACAACTTTTATATTAAACCCTTGGTAAAACTAAAGAATTAAAAAGAGATACTAAGAAAATCCTACCATTTTAGTCATCAAGACTAAAAGTTTTCTTCATGTTGTTCCTGAACTTAGTTACAATACATGGGGATTAAAGATATTAAAATTTACTTAACTCTTCAGTTCTGATAGCACAATAGACATTATTGGAAAAAATATACTTATAAAGAGTCTTTATATAAAAACAATTAACAAAAACATTATTATAATTTTTCCATTGTAAAGAAAGCTTACTAAATAAAGTTGTATGTAATGCATAAATCTGTTATCAATACAGATGACTCTTAATCCCAACTCTGAAAAGAATATGACCAGCAGGAATGAATCCAAGGATTCGCTCATATATCAGTGACAAGAATTCTTGTGGAACAGGAGAAGGGAGTGAAGTTATGAAGTTATGGTACTCTTCAGCCAAGACTCTCCTTAGTGCCAAAAAAAAAAAAATTGACTCTTTTGGTTAGGAGACTCAAAATCAATTCCAGAAAGTTTAAAAATCTGTATAAAAATAGTTTGTGACACAATTTGACTATGCAAGTCTGTGTAGAAGCCTTCTCACAGCGTGGTGGTAAATTTTAAGTGCTGTTCTCATTTCTCATTACAACAAGGCTAATATTTTCTTCATCAAGCTACACCTCCAAACACAGCTGTAGAAACCATAACAAGAATATTTGTATTGAATGACTAGAAATTTTATCATAAATATTATAAAATTCCATATTAATAAATTTCAGAATAATATAGGGAGAAAAATGATGTATAGTATATATTTAGTTAAAAATAAAATACCTATTTCCATATGTGGTTTGGCACCATAATAATTATTTCTGGCATATGTATCAACAAAATTATTTAAAGTAATGAATCATTCAAACTTGAAAAATGTTTCCTATAATATCATTACATAAATTTGATAGGATTACCTACTAATAGCTTTAAAGTGCTTGAAGAATTTATTTTTGAGGAAGAAAAATTGGTTTATATGATTGTCTTTTGAAGTGAAATTTGAATATTTTAAATACTCAAAGCCAGTAAGAATGCTTTTGTAACTATCTTCTCTTTTATTTTGCACTGTAAATTTTTGAACAGTAATATAGCCATTGACCCCTAGTAGAATTCTTATTTATAAGAGCATTCAGTTCCATGTTCTATTTCTCTTTCAAATCAGGTGTGAATACTCTTATTTTCATTACTTACTGAATATAACTCTTTATCTCAAGCAGCTGTTGGAATGTAATGACCCCTAATGACAATCTTCATCTAGAGTCTAACCGAGGGCTTTGGCAAATCTCCCCAATTATTCATGGGGGGATGCTGTGATTTTAATTTTGGATTCTTCATGGTTGATTACATCATAGTACTAGAGATAGGACTCTAGAACTAGGGAAGAATGACCTTTGCTTAAATTCCCTCCTTTATACCAAGCTCATAAAGAGTAAGCGGTGAAAAGCAAGGGATTGGAAATGGAAGAGTGTAATTTGCATGTGCTCAGAGCTGAAAATGTGGAATTAATGATGCCAAAATTGCTTTCAGAGTGTCATTCTCCTTTGTTTGCTCTCAAATTTAAGCACACAGGGGAGATTATGTGATTTGTGGGCAGGGTGATGAATCAAAAGCCTCTCTATTATATTTCAAAAGAGCATATTTGACCAGATTGAGCAATAAATGATAAAATTTAATCACTCTATTCCATTTGAAGTCAAATATATTTATATTTACATATGTGTGGCATAAAATTTATATATATATATGTATATATATTCTATTCTGATTAAATATTATAGGTCGCATTAATTTGGAGCACACCATAAACAGTTTAAAAAATTCTTGGGAATGAATGACTGTACTTTGTTATAATTAAGAAATATAATGTGAAGAAAAAATGAATGGTCATTTGTGTGGTTGATCAGTGGCCAGCCAGGTTCTGACTTCATTGACACGTTCCATGGAAAGGGTGTTTTAATGAAGGATGGAATTGTAGATAATTCATTCCATGCTGTGAGTTTAACCACAAGCCTCTTAGAAATCGCAAAACTTATTACTCCTACAGATGTGCTGGAACCGAAAGCAGAGACTGAAATTCCGAAAACACTCTAGTTTTTTTCTGACCTGATTTTACTGTGAGGCATATCCTAGTTAGGTAGCCAGATTTCTAAAAATCCAATAGAGAAATACATTTCTGTCTACTTTTTTTGAGAACATTTCTGTTTTATTGGTGTTCTGGCAGTACAATTGAGCTAATTTCGAAATGGCAAGTGCTGAAAATGTAGATTTGCCCTGCATTTGTGCTGTTTCCTTGCATAATGTTTTTGCTGGGAAGTTATCCCCAGCCTTACTCTCTCTGTCTCTGCTTCAGTATTCTGACTCTCACCTCCTACTTCAGCAAACATGGAGTCATCATTATCACATTAGTGAAGCAGGAAAACAGTTTTGAAACTCTAAATGCTCTTGTTCACTCTTCCTATTTTCTGTAACACCTGCACATTCCACTTTTTAGAACTGAGTGAACCTAATGGAAGTGTGGATAGCAGCTTGGCAGTTCTAAACCGGGAAAAGGGCTATATTAGAAGTATTCATATAAGAAACAGAGAGAAAAAAATACACTGATTTTTGAGCATCAACATTTTAGCCCTCAAGGGAAAGGGAACAGAATGGATCCGGGAAAACTGAATATTGAGGCAGAGCGATTCTTTTTTTTTTTTTTTTTTTTTTGTACTAGGGATCTAACTCACGACCTTGCACTTGCCAGGCAAGCACTTGTGCCGCTGAGCTAAATCTCCGGGCTGCAGAGCGATTCTTATCATTACTGAATTTGTATAGATTTTCTAGTGTTCAGGAAGGAGGTGATGACTAAAGGGAAAACAAGATGCAGATATTTACCTGCCATGGCCTTCACTTCTCCTGTCTATCCCTTATTCCTACATTCCCTGCGCCTGATACACCAAGCTTTGACAGGAAAAGAGATGACCCTGGTGCATCTCAAGCTGCCAGTCCTGAAGGATTCTGTGGATTGAAAGGATGAGTGACTGACTGTCAGGTCTCAAGGAATCATGACCAAAAAAGGCGAGCACTGTGGTATACACTGCAGGCTAACATTGTTAAATAGCAAGTGACGTCTTGGTACTGTCCTCTCAGAGATTCAGATATAGTCCTGGGAAGTTAACAGCCAGTTTCCTGAATGATGCTTCATTTCTTTCAATCTGATGGAATATAGCCTTACAAAACTGGATTGAGTTACAACTATTTTTACAATAATTTCTTCAAGCCAAGTTCATGGCCTGAAATTGTGGGTGGTAACTGAATAACTATAGCATTAGTATAGAAAATTCAAATAAAACATTATAATCTGTGAGATCTAGCATATTTTGGAAGTTGAGTGATAAGTGAAATGAAAGGGCCAGTATGCTTATAGGTAAAGAGGCTAGCAGAAGCTGGGTTTGCAGTGATATGTTCCCTATCTGTCTATGAATCATCGCTTCATTTAGGAAGTTTTAAAGACTGTATGTTTAGAAATTATGAGTGGTCATTTGTGACACCTATGAATATTTACACTTTTCCCTTTCAAGTGTTTCTAATTTATTTGTTTATTTATAGACTAAGTACTATTATTCCAGGCTGGCTCTGAATTCACTATGTAACCAGGCTGACCTCAAACTCATGGAGATCCTTCTGCCTCAGCCTTTTGAGTGCTGGAATTTTAGGCACACACCACCATGCCCACCTCGTGTGTATTTAATTGTCATGAGCTGTAAATTTGAGTGTCCATACTGCTTCCCAGCAATCACAATGTATTTCCCCAGACCTTTCCCTCCTGAATGTCTTTTCCATAATTTCTTTCTTTCTCTATACTTTTAGTACTCCCTAGTTTATTTTCAATTTCTTTTTTCTTTCCACAGAGACTGAAGAGCAAATCAGAAGACAATTCCTGGTATGTTGCACCATGTCACTTCATGCCCCATCATTTCTGAACATACATTGCCTGAGGCCTGTTACTGTGGATATTTTGTCCATATCCAAGGCAACGGTCATACATTTGTACTGAATCCTTTGCCTACTCACAGACCACATCCTAGCAATTCTCCCCTCTCTTGCTGCATCAATTTCTATCTCATAATTTGATTATTAAAAAATCTATATGTCCTTTACTTAAAAATATCACTTGATCTCTCTCCTCACCACAGTCTTTCCTCCCATTTCTGTGCTTCCTTTTGAAGCAAATTTGACAAGAGGGAAGTCTCTTTTCACAGTCTCATTTTTTAACTGACTTAGGTTTTCTGCTCACCCACCTATTCCTTAGAAACTAATCTCTTGTGGAAATCTTTAATGTCCCTCATTTGCTAAATCTTACTGTCAGTTCTCAGTTCGTGAGGTTACTGAACAACTATCACTATTCTCATACCACTTCTTCCTTGACTCTCTGAAACCCTAGGCACAGGTAATCTCTTTGCTTTTCTACAAAGGCTATCTTCATGCCTGCTCTACTTTCCCTCCTACCTTACTGACCTTATGCTCTCCAACAAATTTCTAGAAAAACAAAAAAGAATTCCTGAGTTTTAAAAATAATGCATTTTCGATCCTTTGATTAAAAGAAAGATGGTCATTGAGTAGACTTAAATTGCAAACATTTGCCAAAAACAGAAGCTAACAATGGAAATGAAGTTAATAATGGAAAATTCAGATTTTAGATTTTTATGAGCTTAGAAAAGGATGATGTTGTCTCATATCCTGTTTACTTTCTAAGGCTATCTTTTTTTTAACATATCGAGTTTAAAAAGCTGGCAAAATACTCATTTTGACAAAGATTTATGAAATTAACACAGTTATTTTAAGCAAAGCTTGGGATAGAAACTTCAGGGAAATGTAACAGAGATGCTATCAGTAATATCATTAAAAATGTAGGATAAGGAAAAGCTGGTCAGTTCATATGACACTCATTTGAAATTTTGGTCATTTGTGAGAAAGAAAAGAGTTGTCAAAATAATAATATAATGAAACACTGGGATGAGCTGTAACAGCACGGTACTAGCATAAAATGGATATGCAGACTGGTGAAACAGAAGAGAAAGCCTGGAGACAGCACCACACATTTAGACGAATTGATTTTCAACAAAGGTGCCAAGAGCACAAGGTAAAGAAAGAAAAATCTTTCCAATAAAGGGTTCTGTGAAAATTGGATATTCTTTCACAGGCAGAAGATTGAAATCAGATCCCTAGCTCTTGCTAAAAAAAAAAATGATCTCAAAATGTATTAAAGACTTAGTATAAGACTCAAAACTAACATAGCGTCATACACTACTAAAGAAGGCAAAGAGACAATTCTTTATAACATTGGAATAGACAAAGTGGTTTGGGATATGGCTCAAAAAAACAAGTAAAAAAAGCAAAAGCAGATCAATGCGATTAAATAAAAATAAAAACCTTCTGCACAACATTGGAAATAATCAACAGAGAAAATAAATAGCTCATAAAATAGGAGAAAATGTGCGTAAGGAGTACATCTGAGCATAGGCTAATGTCAAGACCATATGAGAAACTTAAAAATTATTCAGCAAACACAACAAAAACAAAAACACCAAAGAGAAGTAATATTTAAAATTAGGCAGAGGACCTTAATGGACAATTCTTGAGAGAAGATACACAAATGGCTTAGGGAAACATGAAAAAATGCTCAAGCTCACCAATAATCAAGTGTTATGGTTTGCATCTAAAGGCTCACGTGTTGGGTGTGAGTTTGAGGAAGCGATTGGATCACCCCTTGAGTAGATTAATCCACTGCATGTGCTGTGTGGATGTGCAGGCTGGTTGGAGGTGGCAGGTTACAGGAATCAGCCTTGCAGGGTGTATTCTTTTCCCCATACCATTTCCTAGCCCTCTGCTTCCTGGCTTAATGAACTGTGCCATTTTCCTCTGCCATTCTCTTTCACTGTGACATTTCTGCCTTGGAGCCAGTGGATTATAGGCTTAAATATTTGAAACTGTGAGTCAAAATAAAGCATCTCTTCTTTAAACTGCATATGTTGCTTATATTGTCACCTAAGTGGAAAAGTGATTAATGCATCAGGGAATCAAATCAAAACCACACTGAAATATCACCTTGGTTTAGAATGACTGTTATTTAAAAAAATAAATTAAATATCTGTGACAATATGTAGAAAAGATAACCTTGCACACTACTGGTAGGAATGTAAATTAATATATCCATTATGGAAAATTGTATGGAGGCTCCTCAAAAAATTAAAAGTAAACTAAAATATTTTTCACAATTCCACTAATGGGTATATATGAATTCAGTGTATCAAGGAGACATTGTATTCATGGGTACTGTAGCACTGTTCACAACAACCAAAAATGTGGAACCGAAGCATGCATTGAGGGATGAATGGATGGTGACAGTGCGTGTGTATCCACAATGAATTACTATCCAGGCATAAGGCAGATGAAATCTAATCATTATCGGTAACTTTAACAAACCTAGAAAACACTGTGTCAAATGAAATAAGCCAATCACAAAAAGGGAATATTACATTATTTTACTGATATATAAGATCTAAAATAAATTTTTCATAGAAGTCAAGAAAGGGGCAGTGGTTATCAGATAACTAGGGTAAGAGAGGAAGTTGAAGAGAGGTTATTTCATTCATATAAGGTTGAAGTTAGAAGAAATAAATTCTGGTGTTCTATAACGTAGGGTGTCTACAGTTAGAAATGTATGTTCCAAATCACTCAATGAGAAGATTTTGAATATTCTCCCCACAAATATATGATAAATGTTTGAGGTGATATATCTGGTAATTATCCTTATTTTATCATTACCCAATAATGCATATTTAGAAATAGTACATTTTACTCCTTAAATATTTATAATTAATGTATCAGCTAAAAATAAAAATAAAAGTTTTAATAGATGATTTCATCTCCCTGGTCTATAAATATTCTGGTTAAAAGAAGCTTGCATAAATAAAACACTACTATAATGTGAATTTAATTTCATTGGCAATGCCAGCTTCATATAATAAAAATGACAAGTCCAGCTTAGTCTAAACAATGAAGAATTGATTACACAACATAGTAAGTTGGGAGGTAAGGCAGATTTAAGATTCGATTAATATTCAAAATTTGTGTTTCCATGACCTAATTAACAACCCAGGTTATTTTCACTTGACATTCAGTATTAGTATGGTCAGGGTTCCAATCATCAGAGCAAAATATCCCATCTTTCATATTAACATGCGGAGCACAGATAGTTTGATTTTTCTTTTTGCTTTGTATCAATATTGAAGGATAATAGGAAAAACCTTTTTTGTGGTCTCTCCAGAATTGTCCTAAGGCTCAGTAGGAAGTCAAAGGGAATGGGGTAATACTGTTCAACATAAGCCACTTATTTACAGGAGCTAAAGGAGGGAGGCATGAAGATCAGTAAAAGAAAAATCAAGAATTCATCATGGCAGATTAGAAGCAACAGTGCTCACAAATTGCTCTGAGATACTCACCCAAGTCAGCAAGCAATGGCTGGATGGGGTCGTAGGGAGACCTAGCATTGGAATGCACTTCGAACAAGATAGCAAACAGGTGATATCCAGAAACAGAGTAGCTAGAATAAGAAGCAAACTGCCTAAGCTTTGCATTGCCCCACTGCAGCTTTGGAGAGTATGCCACTTAGAGAAATGTAAAAAAATATCTCCAGGGAAGAAGCCAAGGGAAGTAGCCTCTGATTGTCACACAGCTAGCTGCCACTGCCTTCAGTACTGACCAGGATGACTGACTTTCCTGCTGAGTAGTATGGCCCAGAGATTGAGATTTTCCCTGGTAAAAGCCCTCAAAGTCTCAATCAGCATGGGAACAATGAACCAGAGAGGAAGACTCAAGACTATGGGGAGGCTAGAAATGGCAAGTGCTGGGGCAGAGAGAGACATCTTGAATCTGACTCTCATCTTCCTGTTCCTGAGCCCTGCAAAAACTGTGAGCCAAAGACTCTGGAGGCTGTGGTTGCTAAACTCATGTCAGTAGGAGTGCAGAGGAGTCACTGGAATGGTACTAGTAGTGATTATCTCTTTCTTGACCCCAGACACCAGAGAGAAACCAGGTGACCTATGGCACAACTGGGAGTCAAGAGTGTCAGACAAGAGAAGGACAGAGAAGAGCTAGCATTAGAGTCTGTAGGCAGGAAGTTGGCCCTGAAGCTCAAGGCTGAGAGCCTTGAAGGAAGCAACTGAATGTCCTGGTATGATCCCAAGGGAATCACAGGCTGAAGATAGTATTGACAAGATGCTCTGGGATGATCATTCTAACCAACAGAGCAGCATAACTGTTGCCCAGTTTTTTGGGCTTGTTGGTTGGTATTTTGTTTGATTAGGTTTGGTCTTTTGTGTGGGTGGGTATGTGAGTGAATTAGTTTTTGTTTTCTACATATTTAACATTCTGTGTTTTATCACATGTTCTTTTTTCATGGTTGATTTTAGGGATACTAACTCTAGCTATTAGTTTAACAAATGGACAAAATCTTCTCATCTCTTGTCTCAGTTACATTGCCTTTCTCTGCATTTTTCCTTTGCTGCTTCTCTGATCTTTTGTGTTGTATTGTATTTTATTATTCTCCCAACTTTTCAGGGGTTAGTAAAATAGAGATCTTTTAAAATGAATTCTTAATTATTTGATAACATATGGTTAGCTTTTTAATTGTTGTACTGATAATCACTTTTTGCTCTGAAAACAGTGCTGGCCACAGAGTTTAGTACTTAGAACAAACTGAATGAAAATGCTCTACCCAAAATCCA
>PVJX010047198.1:0-11983 GCA_004027295.1 Dolichotis patagonum
AAAAAAAAAAAAAAAAAAAAAAAAAAAAAAGAAAATACCGTAAGTTTGATAGGAATTGTATTGTATCTGTAGATTGCTTTGTGTGGTATGGATATTTTTAACAATATTAATTCATTCAATTCACACAAATGGAATATATTGCCATATATTTGTGCCTTCTATTTCTTTCATTAGTATTTTATAGCTTTTGGTGCAGTGTTCATTCACCTTGCTGGTTAAGTTTATTCCTAAGTATTTTTTGTAGTCATATAAAAAGGATTATTGTATTGGTCTCTTTTTCATTGTTGTTAGGGTGTAGACATGCTATTGATTTTTATATGATGATTTTGTGTCCTGCAACTTTACTGAGTTGGCTTACTGCTTCTCCTAGCTCTTTGGTGGCACTTTTAGAGTTTTCTGTATTTAAGATCATGTGACATACTAGTCAACAATTTATTTCAGCTGACCATTAAATTTTCTCTTTTCCCTAGTTGCTCTAGCTAGGACTTCCAGTACCATGTGGAATAAAAGTGTTTAGATCTGACCATCTTTGTCCTTTTCCTAACCTCAAAAAGAATTTTCAACATTTTGCTGCTACATATTTGTCATTAATGAGCTTTACTATGTTGAGGTATATTCCTTAGACAGCTAATTTCCTAAGAATTTTTCATGATAAAATTATGTTGAATTTCATCCAGGGATCTAGGTATCTCTTAGGAGGTGACCATATTTGGTACAGCAAGTCGGGGGAGTTTCCTTCTACTATCTCTGAAGGCAGATATTTTTATCGCCGTTTTGCTTTGTCCTGATTAACGGTGTTGCTCTATTCAATACTCTGTGTTGATGTGTTCTATAATGTTGTGTATTTCTTTTGCTTTTGATGTACCTAGTAGAAGAACAACTATTGTGAAGACAACGAGATATACAATGTTGCCTATTACTGTTGTCCTGGTGACCTGCTGTAATGTTCTGTGCCAGTTTCACTGCGCTGTCTCAATTGGCTGTATTCCATCCTGTTTTGTATATTATGTTGTATATTATGTATATTATATATATATTATGTTGAATTTCTTCAGATGCCTTTTTTGCACCTGTTGAGATGATCACATGGGGCTTGTCCTTTGTTCTGTTACTGTGCTGTGTCATACTTATGGATCTGTGTATTTGTATTACACCTACATCACCGTGACAAGTCCCACTTGATTGTGGCGAGTGAAGCTTTTAATACACTGTCTAATGTGGTGCTAGTACTGTGGATATCAATGACATTGGCCTGTAGTATTTTTTTCTGGCTTTCATATCAGGACAATGCTGGCATGGTAAATGAGTTTGAAAATACTCTCCCTTCTAGGAGAGTGTGAGGAGGTTGATATTAGTTGTTTCTTAAATTTTTGGTACAACTTAGCAGTAAATAATCAAGTTCTTGTCTTTTTTCTTCTTGTGGAAAATTTTATTGACTTAATCACCTTGTTTTGATTTTTTTTTCTTCATGATTCAGTCCTGGTACATTGTATGCATCTAGAATTTTATCCATTTTCTCGGTTACCCCGTTTGTTTATATAAAATTGCTCAACGTAATTTCTTGTGATCCTTCGTATTTCTGTGGTATCAGTTTAATGTCTTTTCTTTCTTTCTTGTTCATTTATTTGAATCTTTAAGAATAAAATAGTGTTATTTATCATGAATACGGCTATACAAATTATTAGAAACTAAATTAGAAACTAAACTATTGACAGTAATGATATTGATGGTTTTCCTTTCCTTATCTGAATTTTTTATTATGGCATATTTGTAGCACAGAAGGTTCATGTTTGCACGGGGGAATTTGCACATGTATATAACACATCTTGATCATTTTCAATCCCTTTATGGTTTATATCCAGGTATAAACCCCCTACAGCCTCATTTGATTGTAGGGAGAAACCTTTAGAATATGATTGGATCATAGGGGCAGCAGGGCTGACTCCCTGTAGACTCTGGGTCCTGGCCGGAAGAGACAGGTCACGACCTGGAAGGGCATTGTCTCTTTTCTGACCCGGAAGGGCATTGTCTCTTGTCCAGGCTCCTCCCCTGGACTGCTTCTGGAGCGTCCTGAAGCGGGCGGTTTTGCTCTGAGGCCAGCCCCTTTGCGATGGTGCCTCTGCTCTGGAACTGTGGACTGAGTCGTGCACAGATCACGAGCCAAAGTAAACTTCTCTTGCTTTAATTTGAGGGTGTCATGGGTTGTGTCCCAGTGGTGAGAGTGACTAAAATGGTCGCTTGTTACCCTGAGTCCCTTCCTCCATTTCCAAGAGTCTGCTTTCTAGATCCACATCATTCCTCATTCGTTTTATTCATTTATCTGTTTATAGTTTAGGTTTCTCACATAAGAGAAAACGTGGAATATTTAACTTTCTGACTCTGATTTGCCTCGGAATTGTGGTCTCAAGTTCTGTTTTCCTGCAAATGCCGTGATTTCATTTTTCTTTATGGATGGATAGTACTCCATCGTGTATGTGTATTATCCATCCATAAGCTGACGGTTATATAGTATGTTTCCACAGCTGAGCTATTATTGTGAATCGTGCTTCCGTTAACATGGTATGCGTGCAGCACTACAATATGATGTCTTTAATTCTTTCAGGAATATATAATAATGTAACCAGGAGTGGGATAGCTGGGTCAAGTGGAATTTTTATTTTTAGTGTCTTGAGGCATTTCCACAGTGGTCCTACTATTTCACTGTCCTGTCAGCAGTGTTGGGGGCTACTTTTCCCTGGTGTGCTCACTGGCACCCACTGGTTTTATATTCTTGGTGATGGCCATTTTGATTGGAGTAAGATGGAATCTCAAAGTTGTTTCTATTTGCATTTCTCCAGTGGCTAAGATGCTGAACAGATTTTCATTTCCGTATTGGGTATTTGTACATCCTCTTTTGAGAAGTGTCTATTCAGTGTATTTGCCCATTTTTTATTTTTTTCTTCAAATTAATTTTTTGAGTTCTCTAAATATTCTAAATACCAGTCCTCTATCAAAAGATTAGCTAGTGAAATTTCTGTCCCTTTCTATAGCTTGTCTTTTCACTCTGTTGATTGCTTCCTTTGCTATGCAGGAGCTTTTAAAATTTGATGCAATTCCTTTAGTGGATTCCTGATATTATTTTCCTATGCTGTCTTTGTCTGCACCTGTGGCTTGCAGCGTTTCCCCTGTGTTGTCCTCCAGCAGTTTCAAAGTTCCTTGTTTTATATCTAGGTCCCTGTCCCATTTTGATCTGTGTGTAGGGTGAGAGCTAAGGATCTAGTTTTAATCTTCTGTAAGTGGGTGTGTGGTTTTCTCCAGCACTGGCTGTAAAGAGACTTCCTTCCAGTGTAATGTGCATTTGGTCCCTTTGTCAAAAATTAGGTGGCTGTAGTGCTAAGGGTTCTTCTGTGCCTTCTGTTGTATTGTCTTTATGGCTGTGTTGGGGCCCAAGCCCTGTTGGTTTTGTTTCTCTGGCTGTGCAGTATAACCTAAGGTCAGGAATTGTGATACCCACAGCTTCCTTTGTTCTACATGGGCTGCTTTGGCTCTTCTGGTCTTTCCTGATTCATAGGAATTTTAGCATTTTTTTCTAGTTCTGTGTTGGTATTTGAATAGGGATTGCATTAAATCCATAGATTGCTTTTGGCAATATAGCCATTTTCAGATATTGGTTCTGCTGATCTGCGAACAAGAGATATCTTTCTATTTCCTAATGTCCTCTTCAATTTCTTTCTTCAGAATTACGTAATTCCATTATAGAGGTCTTTCACTTTTTCGGATAGAGTGAGTCTTAGGTATTTAACGTTTTCGAAGCTATTGTGAATGGTGTTGCTTTCTTGATTTCTTTTTCAGTGGGCTCATTCCTGGTGTACAGGAACGCTATTGATTTTTGTGTGGTGATTTTGTATCTCTTTTTCTTAGTTTAGCTAATGGTTTGTCAATTTTATTTATCTTTTCAAAAGCCTCACTCTTAGTTTCATTGATTTTTTTTTCTATTGCTTTTCTAGTCTCTATTTCACTTAGTTCTACTCTGATTTCTGTTATTTACTTCCTTCTGCTCTCTTAGGGCATAGTTTGTTCTTTTTCGGTCTTTGAGTGTGATGTCCGGTTGCTTATTCCATCTCCATCTCGGTCTGTGTCTCTATCCCCCCACCCACAATTACCGCTTTTTCCCTGTGGCACCGCTTCCACTGTATGTTTTAAGGCATCTCTGATTGCTCATCACACCACTGTGATGTGAATGCAAGGTGAGCAGCTGCTGCCCTGCTCTGTTCAGGGGACTGTCTGTGTGTATGCACGTTCAGGACACAGCGCCGCAGGCCAGTTCTGAGCCCTGGCTGCCTGCATCTATGGATGCGAAATGCCCCGACCTCGCTGACTGTGATGTCAAGGTCTGCGTTAAAGTGCTGATTTGGGCTGTTTATTTTCCTCACTTCAGAACCATGTCTGAGTACTGAAGTTTGTTGAGTGTCTTTGAAACAACTGTTCTGAGTTCTTTGCCAGCCAGTTTTCAGGTCTCTGTTTCTTTGGGATCAGCTACTGGCAAGTCACTGTTCTGCTGGTGATGTGTTTTTGGTTTTCCTGCTTTCTCTTGCAGTTTGTTGATGACTGCATATTTTCTTTCTTTCTTTCTTTCTTTCTTTCTTTCTTTCTTTCTTTCTTTCTTTCTTTCGACTGGGGAGTTCTGAGTTAACATCCCCAGTCCTTTTTAAAATTTTACTTTGAGACAGAATCTCACTAAGTTGCCCAGGCTGGCCTTGAACTTGTGTTCCTCCTGCTTCAGTCTCCTGAGTTGCTGGGATTACAGATGTGTGGCACCGTGCCTGGTTGATGTCTGCATGTTTCAAGGAGTAGTTACCACATGCAGACATTATGGCCTCATTTTGCTGTGGCAAAAACCTGAGTTTTTGGGTTAGGAAGACACTTGCTGAGTGGGCTAGGAGGATGCTTGCTGAGTGGGCTAGGACACTCGCTGGTGGCTTGCAGCTGTTCTGGTGCCATGAGGCACAGCAGAGTAGTGCTGATGGAATCGCAGGTCTTCCCTGCTTTCTGTAGCAGCTGCAAGAGCTCTGGGGGCTTTTGGTGGCCATGGCTGCTGAGGTCCTCCTGCTCTCATTCTGCCTTGGGAAAGCTGCAGATGAGGACAGACCTGGGATTCTTGGTGATGGTGGCATCATGTCGGGTGAGTGGCATCCTTGGGGCAGCCATAGGCCAAGCCTCCTACACTGCCCTGTGCTTGCGAAGTGTGGCTCAGGGCCTCTGGGCTGGGGGTCAAGCTCCCCACAGCTGCAGGCGTGTGCAGCAGGAGCTTGGCTGCAGATCCGGGGCCTGGTCCAGCTGCTGCGGCCTTGGCTGGTATCTGATGCATGGGCTCTTGCTGGTGGTGTGTGGTTGTTCTGGCACCATGAGGAACACTCCCTGCAGCCACAGGTCCAGGTCTGGAGCAGACCCTCGTGGGTGCCCATGGCTCCAGAATTGGGGCTCACACAGTGAGCTGCTTCTCGGGTAGGGGAGCAGTATAAAGTTCTGCACCTCACTTCCTGGAGTCTCTGGCAGGAGTGGCTATTGGCTTCTCAGTGACAAGGACCACTGATGTCCTGTGCAGAGTAGGTTGCGGGGCCCAGGTGGCTCCCACAGTGTGGCTGTTCCAGCAGCCTCCTCCTTTCCTTTCTGTTCCTGGGGTGCTGGTCTCATGACCTTCCTGGTGTGTGGGGGCCACTGTGGCTTCGTGCCAGGCTGCTGCACTGCTGCCAATGGTTCAGCAGGCTCTCGTACCCTGTTCCTGGCCACCATGGTTGGCGAATGGCAATGTGTGCGTGCAGGTTGTGCGGCTGTGGGTGTGCAGGCATGTGTGCTTGCTGCTCTGCCATCTTCACACCTGCACATATTTTTCTAGATGCTGGCACAACAAGGCCAGCACACCAGGGCATGAGACCATGTTGTCGATTCTCCTCTTCCCTGGCCTTCTTGACACAAGGATTTTGATGCTGAGCTCATTGCCTGCTCTCCCTCCGGAGCAGTCTGCTAGCCCAAACTGGGGACAATTCACTCCAGAGATGACAGGCATCATCCTTGGTCAGTTATCAATGGATGGGTCCAAGCCAGGGTCCATAGACCCCTGCAGGTCATCTACCGCTGTAGCCTGGGTTCTGGACTCAGTTCTTCTGACCCAGCCTGAGTGCACATCCCACAGCAGAATGCCTGTCTGTCCCTCCTGGCCACTTATACTTCTTGGTCTGCAGCTCATGGCTTTTCCTCACCCCTGTCTTTGGTGAGGCCAGTGAGACCTCTTTGAGAATTGCTCTGTACAGGGTTTGGTTCTTCACAGTGGAGCTGGAAGCGGCATTCTGCTCTCCTGTCTTCAGCTTTGTAGCTTGGCAGCCTCCCACCCCCAGCCAACCATGCCGAGGAACATAGGTCGCATTGAGTGGTCCTTCTCTGCTTGGTAGCTATAGAAACGGTGTTGGTATTTTACTGTTTAAGCTGATGTTTTTGTTGGCTTTCGGTAAGTAGCCTATTAAGTTTAGGAAGTTTTCTTCTATTCCAATTTAGTTTTTTTAATTCTCTAATTTGTCACTTTAACTAATTCTATCAAGTTTTGCCTTACTACTGATACATCTTTGTTTTCTCAGAACAAAAACAACTTGATCATAGCATGACTTTAATGCATATTTGATTTAACGTTTCAATGTTTTATTTATTTTTCCCTATCTAGCTCAAGGAAAAAACCCCTTATTTCTTTATTTATTTTTGGAATGGTTGCCAACATCTGATACAAACTGCATTCTCCACCTTGGAATTGTGGAACTAACAAAACCAAGAAGTAATTATGCAGCACAGGAAAGTTTATTCTCTGGAGGCCAGGAAAAATAACTCACAAATCAGCTTTCCATCTGCGCAAAGGACAAAGGTCCCTTTAAGAGTATGGGGATAAAGCGGGGATATGTGGGGGCTTTCCCCTTAATGAGGGAGGCATGTTCAGGGGAAGGGGTTGGGCCCATCTCAGAGATGAGGGAGCCTGTCCTTTAATCCTCTCCTCGGCTGCTTGTAGTCTGGGTCCGGTGGACCAGGCCAGGATGGTTCCAGTGGGCAGGTATGTGGCTAGGGCACCACATCGCAGCAAGGTGGCTGGGTCTGAAGGTGGAGGGCAGGCCGTGAGGTGGCCTTTGTGACTGGAACCAGCTGTGCCCAGTTCCACCCTGTGCCTGGTCCCGGGTGTCTGCACAGTCGTCAAGGTGAGTATCTTGTTTGAAACAGAACATGGTTAGTGAGAGGCTGTCACTCAAGGTTTTCTTTTGAAGACAGCAGGAAAAGCTGGATTAAAAAAAATCTACATGAAGGCCTTGGGGACAGGACAGGCAGTGAAGAAACAGTGGCCTACACGTTGTGGGGGTGGATTGCTGGTTTGCTCGGGTGGTACAGAGCCTGCGTGGTGCTGTTTTGGAAAGTGACGTGCCTTTTATGATCCATTTTTAATATTTTCTCTCCTCCCACCCCTGTTTAACCACACTATATCTAGGTGTGTATTTCTTTTAATTTTTCTGCTTAGGTCTTTAAAGTTTCTTAACTCTGTGCCTGGTCGTTTTAACTTTTTGGGTAGATTCTAGGGAATGATCTCTGCTCCATTACTATGCTGAGTTCTATTATCATTTTGTCCTTTTACATGTGTATTTTCTTTGCATATATAAGGCAGCTCTCTGTGTGCCTTGGCCTTTCTTATTCTGCCTTCTATTTCTTTGAGCATCGTTTCTGTCACCTCTGCCCCCATTCTTTTACTTCTCTGGGTTTTATTCTGCATATTCTCTTCCAGTCTATCTTCAGCTCCATTTAATTTGCTTTTAAGCCCATCACTTGAGTTTGCTGTTTCAGGTATTTTGTTACTGTTTATCTGGAAGTCTTGCTTCGTCACTGTCTTACCTAGGGTTCTCTGGTGATTTGTATTGACTTGTGTCTCCCACCCTGAGCTGTGCTGAAGTTCTGAGTCCCAGAGCTTTAGGACCCACCTTATCTGGAAGCAGGGTCTTTGAAGAGGTAATCAAATGACTGTCAGGTCATGGTGGTGGGTCCTAATCCCGTATGACTGGGGACACCAAGTGCAGATGGAGACAGAGACTGGGGCACTGTGGCCATGAGCTGAAGAAAGCCTGGTGCCACCAGAAGCTGGAAGAGGCAGGAAGGATTGTCCCTCAGAGCCCTTAGTGAGACATGGCCTGGCTGCCATCTTGATTCAGGCTTCTGGCTTCCAGAACTGTGAGTCAACAACTTTCTCTTGTTTTAAGCACCTTAACTTGTAGCACTTTTATATCTACAAAGCACAATCAGTGGACAGCAGAGTGTGAAGCTGAGGGATAGCACTTCCGTTTCATCCATTCATTCACTCTTCACTGAGTGTTGCAGTTCTAGTGATTTGCACTGAGCTACACCCTTGGGCTATGTTTTAATCTTTTTAAATTTTGAGACAAGATCCTGTAAACTGCTAAGTTGCCCAGGCTAGGCTTGAATTTGTCATTCCCCCACCTCAGCCTCCCTGTGTGCTAGGATTATAAGGTGTGCACAGTGGTCCCTGGCTGAGCACTTCTGTTTTGCTGGGGAGTGAAGTCAGGGAGTCAGGAGTGAGGAAAAAGTGGAGCGACACAGAACATGACAGAGAGCCGGGGCTGGAGAAAAGTGTGACTGATCACTTGTTCTCGTAAACACATCTGAGAGCCTCCAGAGCAGGTGACTGTCAGCACACTCTGTTCAGCAGGAGACTGGGGATAATTTATTTACCAGTCAGCACCCAAATCCCACTTATCAGCGGTTCGCCCACGGAGTATTAATTCCCTGGGACATACGTGAGTGCCGTGTGAGTCTGGGACTTTGCGTGTCCCCATGGTAACCAGGAAGCCTGGGCTGAGGACAAGCTGGGTCCAGTGTGGGCTTGAGATGAAATGCTATGGAGTGACACCTGTGTGGGATCAGGTGAGGCCCCTGTAGAATGGGTGACAGCCATGGCCGCTGAAGCAGAACCACTGCTATGGACCAGATGTTTGCGTTCCTCCACGATTCCTATGCTGACGCCCTCCTTGGATAGCCAACCTTTTGCCTTGCCTGAGTCGCGTTGAGGGAAGAGGAATTACGTGTGCTGCATATAAAATATCTAACATAGTTCACATATATACGTAAGAAAATCTCCTTTGAAAATGCTTTTAAAATAATAACATTGAAATCAAGTAACAATCCCATGGGTGGCAGACTGGCTGTGGCTGGGGGAGAGGACCCACTATAGGGTCAGTTCTGTCCCAGGAAAGGTGGAGCCAGTGCCCCACCCTAAGGCCATGTCTCTCTGGCAGGACATGGCCATCTGCATAGCATGAAGGTCGTCACCAGGAAATGGATCTGCTGCACCTTGATTTTGGACGTGTTAGCCTTCAGAACTGAAGGAGATAAGTGTCTCTTATTTACGCCCCAGTCTATGGACCTTGCGGTAGCAGTCTAAGGCGAATACAGAGATGAATAAAGACTTGGGGCAGTGAGACCAGCAGAGTTTGCTCTGGTCTTCACAGACACAGGAGGCAATTCTACTTCTTTCTTTTTCTTGCTTTCAGATCTCTGCCCAGATCCTCAGTCTTGTCTGTTATCTCCATAAACAAAGAACACATTTGTTTTGAGATCTGCGCATGGTAATTTCAACGTCTGGGTGCCCATAGGGTTGTAACTGTCTCGTTTTATCTTTCCACATCTTGTATCTTGTCTCCTGTGTGTTTATCGCGTGACAGACCTTATATATACACGGTGTAGCAGTGCTTCCAGACACAGGTCTTCTGGCAGATGTGCTGTGAGTTTGCTCTACCAAGCACCAGGGGGCGCCAGAACCCCATTCCTACCTTGAACCAGCGGCAGGCTGGAAGGTGATTAAAAGGAGAGCTCTACTTCTGCATCCTGAAAAGGCAGGGGTGCTTCTGGGTCACACTTACAGCAAGCTCCCTGGTCCGCACCCAAAGCTAAGGAGCTTTCAAAGCCTACTTTGCTGTGCCCTGGATTCCCATCTCCTTCCCACCTGCTTATTGCTGACTTTGAGCAGAAATAAAGGCAGTCAAAGGCATGCAAAAAATATCTTTAAAGTACTGCAAGAAAAATAGCCTCTGAAGCTAGGATTTCCTATGCAAAGAAAATACCCTTTAGGATTAAGTAAAGTTATTTTCATGGGCAAAAACAGATTGCTGTGAGGATAATCACACTAAAAAAATACTAAGTGGTATTATTTGAAGGCAAAAGGGTGAACATAGTGAAAGGTTAGAGAGGCAGCTGAGTATAAAGGAAGCTAAAATGGTAAACCTAAAAAACATTCATAGTGTAGGACAGCCACATCTTGTGTTAAAAATATGTGAGTGACACTGGGAAACAATTTGTGAGAGGACAGAGTCAATTATTCTAAGACTTTTATATTGTTCATAAAAGCATCAGTTAATGTTAGATTTTGATAAGTCCCAGAAGCATGTTAAAATCTTTCTGGTAACTACTAAAGGAATAAAAGATTGCATGTTACAAGCTCACAGAATAAAAATATGGAATAATAAAAAATATTTCATCCAAAAGTAGATAGTACAGGAGGGAAAGAGAAATGTCTACCCAGTGGGAGTGCATGGAGAACTTGATAAATTCAAATGTGCCAGTGATTACTGGTATGTTCCAGCCCAAATACATCAATGATTGCATTGACTATGAATGGCTAGACTGCCACTTGTAACCAACACGAAGAAACACAAATCAGATGTCCCCTACTGGACTCCCTGGAAGAGTAGGTGAAATGCACAAAGCAGTAGTTTTTGTAATAGACTGTCAGGTGACAAATAGCAGTGATTGCTGAGAGATTGGGAAGTGAAGAGGTGAACCCTGTTGCTGCTATGAGCACATCGCAGGGGGAACTTGGGGACTGTGTGTTGAGGAGAGGGTGTGGGGAGCCCAGGGCGGATAGGGTGCCCCCTGTTGGTGAAGAGAGAGCGTTGTGGGTTTCCTGTGAGTGTTTAGCTTTGCAGCAGTCAGCTTGCATGTGAGGCTTAGGAAGGAACCACCCAGAAGTAAGAGTTCTGCTCACCTCGGGCTCCGAATTGCAGTCTTGTCACCAGTCCTTGGGAAAACCTCAGAGATCTGTAATTGGGACGAGTTCCTAGGAGAGTTTCATCTCAGTAGCGGGAAGTAATTACTCCCAGACTACACATTGCTCTAGTCTACTAAATCTTAAAAGGAAGACCGAAAGGACCACAGTATTTCTGAGGACCTGAACAGCATTCTAAAAAGCAGCTGGAGGCTACTTATACGAATAAAAGAAATCTAATATGGAACTAAGTAAAATTCACAGAATTTGTCATGTAGGTGAAAATTACCAGATATGCAAGCAAGGAGAATATAACCCATCATGAGAAGAAAGGCCAATCAATTGAAACCAGCCCAGAACTGGCACAAGCGCTGGAATTGCGCCCCAGGCAGTGATTGTACAGTTACTGTAATTGTGTTTCGTGTGTTTGAAAGGTTAAGTAGAGCCCTGGAAGATGCAAATGATCAAATCAAATTTGTGAAGATGAAACAAGAGTACGTGAGATGAACACTACACTGGTGCTCATGGATGGTAGACACCATAGAAAGAAAGATTAGGGGACTTGAGAATAGGTCAGTGGAAATCATCTAAAATGAAGCAGACAAGAGAAGAAAAGGTGGAGAGAGGGGATTCTATGGAGATGGTAGTGTGCCTCGCTAGAAAAGTGTTGGTCCATGGAGACAGCTGTACGGGCAGAGTCCTGCCCTGCCACTGTGTTGGAATGGTGACATCACTGGAAGGCTTGGCACTTCCAGGGGCGGGTTGGATGGTAAATTGCAGTTTATTCTGGCCAATTGCAGCCACCCATCTCCTACTCCATGGCAGGTAGTCATGCTCTGCCTAAAAGCAGCTTATGCACAACTTGTAATATCAGGAGGGGCATAAAGCACCCTGCCCTCCAAACATCGGGGCTGTGTGCTCTGCTCG
>PVJX010047199.1:0-11982 GCA_004027295.1 Dolichotis patagonum
TAATGTAAAGTACAGTGTTGCCTATGTTGTCCTGTTCTGATCTGCTCTGTACTGCCCCCTTTTGTTTTATTCTCTTTTAAATAAAAAAAATTAAAAAAAAAAAACAAAGTAGGTGTTGATGATCTTCTGTATTTCCACTGAGTCTGTAGTAATTTCATCTTTTTCATTTCTTATTGCATGAATTTGAGTTTTTTCTTTCCTTTTTTTAATAAGGTTGGCCAGGGGCTTATCAATTTTATTTATTCTTTCAAAGATCCAACTCTTTGATTCATTGATCCTTTGTACTGCTTTCTTAGTCTCTATTGCATTAATTTCTGCTCTAATCTTTATATTTCCTCCCTTCTTTTGGCTTTGGGCTAGGCTTGCTCTTCTTTTTCTAGATGTTTGAGTTGTAGCATCAGGTTGTTTCTTTGTGTTCGTTCTGTCTTCCTGATATGGGAACTCAATGTAATAAATTTTCCTCTGAGGACTGCTTTCATTGCATCCCACAAAATCTGGTAACTTGTGTCTGGATTTTCATTGACTTGTAAATATTGTTTAATTTCTTCTTTAATTTCCTCTGTGACCCACTGATTGCTCAGGAGTGTATTGTTCAGTTTCCATGTGTTTGTAAGTTTTTTGCAATTTCTTTTATCATTAATTTCTAGTTTCACAGCACTATGATCCGATAACATGCATGGGATAATTTTAATTCTTTTGCATTTACTTAAATATGTTCTGTTTGCTAGTATATGGTCTATTTTAGAGAATGTCCCATGTACTGCTGAGAAGAAGGTGTATTCTGATGTTGTTGGGTGGAACACTCTGTATACATCTATCAAGTCCATTTGTTCACAGGTGTGATTCAGTTCTGTTATGTCTTTGCTGATTTTCTGTCTAGTTGATCTGTCCCTTTGCGTCAATGGTGTGTTAACATCTCCTGTTATAATTGTATTATTGCTTATTTGATTTTTCATTTCTGTTATTATTTGCTTTATATAGCTGGGTGCTCTGAAATTTGGTACATATATATTTAAGTTTGTTATCTCTTCCTCTTGAAATTTTCCCCTAACTAGTATGTAGTGACCTTCCTTATGTCTTTGGATCATTCTTGGTTTGAAATTCACATTGTCTGCAAACAGGATTGCCACTCCTGGTTTTTTTTTGGTTTCCTGTTGCATGAAGTATTGTTTTCCATCCCTTGACTTTCAGTCTATGAGTGTCCTTTTGGGTTAGATGGGTTTCTTGTAGACAGCATATGGTTGGATGTTGTTTCTTGATCCATTCTTCCAGTCTGTTTCCTTTGATTGGTGAGTTGAGGCCATTTACATTAATGGTTGTAACTGTTATATATTGGTTTATTGTTGACATGTTATCTTTCTGCTGTTGTGTCTTTAGCTTTCCATTCTGTTTAATTGTCTGCCTTGCTTGGTGGTTTTCTTCCGTGTGTATCTAGAATGTCTTTAAGTATTCTTTGTAGGTTTGTTTTGGTGTTCACGAAGTTCTTCAGCTGTTCTTTGTCATGGAAGTATCTTATTTCTCCATCCATTTTGAAGGACAGTTTTGCAGGGTATGTCAGTCTGGATTGGAAGTGGTTTTCCTTTAGGATCTGAAATACTTTACTCCATGCTCTTCTTGATTTTATTGTTTGTGTTGAGAAGTCTGCCGTGACTCTGATAGGTTTTCCTTTATAGGTGATCTCTCTTTTCTCTCTAACAGTTTTTAGTATTCTATACTTATGTTGGATTTCTGGGATGTGATTATTATGTGTCTGGGTGTAGTTTTATTTTGGTTATGGCTGTTTGGAGTTCTATATGCTTCACTTATCCAGATGTCTGTTTCTCTTCTGATGTTTGGGAAGTTTTCAGCTATTACTTCTGTAAATATCCTCTTGATATCATTTGGGCTGTCCCCTTCTTTTTCATTTATCCATATTAATCTTATGTTATTTTTCTTTGCATCATCTTGCAGGTGTTGAGTTGTTATTTCCTGATTCTTTGTTATTTTTAAAAGATCTTGTCTTTCCTGCTCACTGGCTGCAATCTTATCTTTGAGGTCTGAAATTCTGTCTTCACTTTCATTGAGGCGGTTTTTACAGCTTTCAATAGAATTTTTGATTTCCTGTATATCTCTTTCAATCTGCTTTATGCATTCTGTTTGTTTCTTATATTGTTTTTTCAGGGATTCTATCTGTTTGCTTTGTTCCTCTAATTTTTTAGCTGTGTTTTCATTAGATGCGTTCACTATTTCTTTCACTATTTTTTATCAATTCTTCTTTTACCTGGCCAAGTGTTTCTGATTTGAATTTCTCCATAGCTTTCCCTATTTGTGTATTTATTTCATTTGATATCATTTTAGACATTTCAGGTGTATGGCTTCTTTTTTCTTCTATGTACATGGCTTCTAAGCTTTCTTGGGGAGGGCTAGGGCTTTCAGCCTGCCTTTTGTTGTTTCCTTTTGTCATTTTTCTGTATTTCCTTACTTTGAGCAGTGTTCCAAGCTTTCTCTGCATGTGTGGCGAATTACCTGTTACCCGCTCAGTTCCTGGAGGGGCAGTGGCTCCCCCACAGGCTCTTGGCCTCCTTACAGGGTCCTAACTCCCCTCTGTGGGCTCCTGGCTCCCTAATTTGTAAGGCAAATGCTGGGTGTGGTCAACCTTTAGCCTGTGGAATCTCAGGCAGGCCAAGGCACCGGTGCTTTGTCCCAGGCAGGTCTCCAGGAGGTTCCCTGCAAGTGAAGGGTGGGCCTACAGGTCCCAAAGAGTCAGGCCAAAAAGCTGGTTTCTGCAAAGTTCCTGGTCTCAAACAGACCTGGCCAAGTTGCCAGTCTCCACAATATCCCCAATCCAAACCGCCTGGGCCACTCTGTGGGTCCGAGAGTTTCGGGTCCCAAAGAGACAGGCCAGGATGCTGGTCTCTGGGAGACTTCCTGGGTGTGAAGGGTGGGGCTAGGGGCCCAAACAGACCTGGCCCAGATGCCGGTCTCTCGGCAGTTCCCTGTGGATGAAGGGTGGGCCTAACAGTCCCAAACAGTCACGCCGAGATGCAGGTCTGTGCAGACTTTCAATCCAAACAGCCCGGGCCACTCTGCAGGTCCCTGAGGTTCGGGTCCCAAAATAGACAGTCCATGATGCTTGTCTCTGGGAGACTTCCTGGGGGTGAAGGGCCGTGAATCACCCTATTTAAACCCTGGCATGGTGGTACCAACATTAATACATAGTATTTAATAAATATGATGTTCATACAGGGACATTTCTTCCCAGGCCAGATAATAAATGAAAATGCAGCTGTAGTATTACAGTTCAACGAATCCATTCACCAGTACCTGAACAATGTTTCATAATGCTCTGTGAGGCAAATTATCTTATGAAACTATTTCTGCAAGATAGAAAAACTCAGCTTTTCTTGTATAAAACTCCTAACCTTGTAGTAACGTACTTCTTGAAAAAAGTAAAGAAGTATTTTTAACCTTTTGTATGTCATCTCCATTTCTCTTTGCCTCTTTATATCTATACACATATGCATATTTATTATGTATGTAATTCTGTGTCTTCAAGCCTACTGAATGACAAATTTTTTTTCATTTTATCTATTGACCCTGAGAGTAATTTTTCACTGCCACCATGGTGACCTAGACAAATAACTTGAATTTTTATTGCCATTTGAAGATAAATCAGGCTAAATGACACTGACTACATCTGTGAAATTCAAGAAATCTTTCTTTAATTCACAGTGTAATCTTTGCCATTTCCAAACAGTCTTCCCTTATTTTTTCACTATGTTAAAAGCATGGGTGTCATGGTTTATGTTGGTGGCCCCCAGGCCTCATGTATTTGCATTGTGCATTTATGATTGGTTCATTGTCTAGTGCTTGGATTGGTGGTGTCAGTGCTACACCCTCCTAGGGGTGGAGCCAGGATGTGATGTAATGGCAGGAGGAAGGTGTGTCTCTTTCTCTTGCCGGTTTCTGCTTGCGGTTTGCAGTTGCCATGACGTGCAGCTCCGCCATTCCACCCTGCCTTGGAGCCAACTGAGTATGGACTGAAACCTCCAAAAACTGTGAGAAATAAACCTTTCCTTTCCCAACTTTGGGCATCAGGTATTTTGTCTCAGTGATGAGTAAAAAGTAACTAAGACAGAATTTGGTATGAAGGAGTGGGGTCATTGCTGTGACTACACCTGACCATGTTTTTCAAGTGGCTTTGGAAATGGCTGGTGAGCAGAGTTTGGAAAGGTTTGGACATGTTCCCTGGATGCACAGAGCTGGAGCAACTTAGGTTTTTTTGTAAAGGAGATTCTGGTCAGAGCTCAGGAAACCAGAAGGCTGATAGATAGCTTGATGGTAAAGACCAGGCTTGGGAGGTTTCTGCTGGGAAGGAGGACTGCATTGGTTGTTGGACTCCCTATGATGTGTGTTATGGCTTGGCAGAAAGTTTGTCTGCATTTTGCTTATGCCCAGAGACTTTGCCTGAGACTTAGATTAAGGGTAATGGACTGATTAATCTGGCAAAGGAAATTTCAAGGCAGTCAAATGTTGAGATTGTGGCATGGCTATTGTTGGGGGTTTTTTAGCCAGATCTATGTTGCAAATCAAGAGCAAAGAGCCCAGCAGGATAATTTAAAACACTGTGAGTTTGGCCAGAAGGAAAACTCCAGTAAAGCTGTGGATTGTAAAGATAGTGCTGATACTTGGATTGCTGAGAAGGAACAGAGAGATAAGAAAGATGGCCACTGGGCATCCCAGGAAGCAGAGGGTCTTCACCCTTTGCAGCCTCCAAACTGCAAAAGTGAAAGAATTTTCTCAGATGAGAAAGCTTCAGAGCACCATGCTCCAGAATGGCATGGGAGGCCACATGAGGTTCCAGAATGGTGGCAGCCAAATGGTTGCCAGATGCTTGGATTGCTGGTGTCAGTGCTACACCCTCCTAGGGGGTGGAGCCAGGATGTGATGTAATGGCAGGAAGAAGGGGTGTCTCTCTTTCTTGCTGGTTTCCATCTTGCTGTTTGCAGCCACCATGAACTGCGGCCCCACCATGACACCCTGCCTTGGAGCCAACTGAGTATGGACTGAAACCTCCAAAAACTGTAAGAAATAAACCTTTCCTTTCCCAACTTTGGGCATCAGGTATTTTGTCTCAGCGATGAGTAAAAATAACTAAGACAATGGGGAATGCTAATCAGCTAATATCTGAAAATTCTGTGCCATTTGAACAGTACTGTTATAAAATGTAGTTTTAAAAAATCCACATTCTACTTTCTTTTGTGCCAGAATGATGTGTGCTTGCATTGTTATTTTCACTGGATAAATGTAAGAACTACCAATGGACCAGCTTGGAAAAAAAAATGTTTGTTCCTTTCTTTTCTTGTCTCAATTCCAGCAGCTTTTCAGATTTAGTTTCCATTTATTAGAACAGATTGAAATTACTTATTGGAATTTCTTAGCACTCTTTCAGAAGCCCGATGAACAGATGTAATTGTGTTTGGTAAATCAATTCACCCATCATACTGTGCCTTAAAAATATGCTAGGATTACCAAATAGCAGCCAATAGTGTAGTTGCTTAATTATATCTAGTAAATCTGTGCTTTTTCATAGAAGTAATCAATTCAAAATGAAATAATAAATCTTACAGGTTGGACATTCTATTCAATTAGTGAGATTTTCTTTTATCTAACTAGGATTTCAAATTAATGGGCTTAAATTCACCACTGATGCAATCTACTGATAGAATCTTATTAACATAATGCATATTAACATCTACATAATTAAAATCCTACCAGAGCCTAAAATAATAGAACAGATATGAATAATTACTTGACGTTAATTCTAATGATGTGTTTTTATTTTCTTCATACCAATAGAGGAATTCTCTCATTATTTTATTTTCACCTGCACCAACAAGAGGTACCTTTATGTATGTTAAACAATCACAAGTACATCAGTGTGATACCTTAATGTATCTTCATTATTGATATTTGAGTACACAGGTATGAATAATTAACATTAATTCTAATAGTGTGTTTTTATTTTCTTCACACAAATAGGGGAATCCTCACATTATTTTGTTTTCACCTCCACAAACAAGAGGTACCTTTAAGTGTGTTAGACAATCACAAGTACATCAGCGTAATACCTTAATGTATCTTTATTATTGAGATTTGGGTCCTCATTTTTCTTTTTCTTGACTTCATTATCTTTTTTAGTAAGAAAAAAAAGCAGTGCCCAAAATGCAAACCTCAACGTTCAATTCAGCAAATACATACTGATGACTGAATCAGTAGCCAGTAGAAGAGCTTTAGAGCACTTCAGCCAGTCTTTATGTTGTAAGTGCATATCTAGATCCACTCATCTTTTTAGTTTAATTAAATCAGTGAATTTACTTTTTTTTAAACTATATTCTACTTCTGTTACTGCTGTTCTATAGACTTGCTAAGAGTAGTTGTGTTTGTTTCACAAACTGGTTCCAACCCAGGTCTTTTCTCTAGTAGATTCCTCCACACTGTGTTTGTTGATGGAACTATGAACTAATGTGAACACCTAAATGATAAGGAGGAACCTTTAAAAGAGGAACAAGGGTCATGAACAATGGTCTGTATTTATATGGCTAGTTCCCTAGAGTGAGAGAAGGAATATAAACAAAGAAACAAGGAAATACAGTCAGCATGATTCTTCAATCATGTTATGTCCTAGGTATGAACTTTTGGGTACCTTGCCTGTTGATAAGAGTTGATTAATATCCCTCCATTCAAACAACAAACTGTAATGATGAGTCAGTACTGACTTACTGACACTTAGTAGAGATAGAAGAATTGTAATATATAATCAGATTTTCTAAATATTTTGCTCATGAGGGTTAGTTTTTGTGGTATGAATAAACTTAAATAAAATGCTGAAATTATGCTACTTACTACCATCGAGAAAATATTGTCCTAACTATATTTCTGGATATAAGTGTCATTCAGCGAGTGTGGTTTACATTATGGTAATTTATCCACAGCACAATTATACTGTGTTTACTTGATAAGTGACTTGATTTTTCTTTTAAAGTGAATATACAGAAACAAGAATTTTAAAGACTAAAGAGTTTGAGTTCAGTTTTAGACATGTTTAAGTTGAAATGCCAGTCATGGGGGATTCATAATACATAACCATATATTCCTGGGTTATGCTGGATTGCAGATTCAGCTGGATCACAGATTCAGATTTTTAAAAACACTATGATATGTTTCAATCACAGTTGACAAACTAGTTAAGGGTTTTGATTAGGAAGCATGACCCACATGGAGCTTTGGAATTTAGTCAGACACGCAATGAGTAAACAGGGCATTTTTGCTTCTCACTGTGTTCTGATATCTTTTACTGAAAGATGAATAGACCAGCAGAAAATAGAGTTGATTGAAGAGAATGAACCTACAGCAGCTCTCAGCATCTAAATACTGTTGCTGAATCTTGTCAATGTAGTCAAAACACATGCAAAAAACCAAAGCCTTCAGTGAGCATCAAAACATTACTGTAATGGCAAACCAATGGCATGGTACTGCAGACAGCTGCTTGTTCAATGAAGGATCTAAAAGATTCACCAGCACTGCTGTTGTGGATGCCATGCTGCAATCTCTAAATTTCCTTCAGAAGTGAAAAACTTGTTTTACTAACAAGTGGAAGTGCCATAGTCAAAGAACCTTGTGCTTGTAACTCACTGCAAGCACAACCCTGGGTGCAGAAAACTGTCTCAGTGAAATTCACACTTCCTTCTCAAAATCTGCATGTGGTAACTGATGAATCCAAGGTCTGCACCCAGTGAGAGATGTGAATTAGCATAGAAAGATGCAGTTCACTTTCCCTAAACTTGAGATAACTCTGAAACCACACCTCCAATTTAGTATTCCTCATAGGGCGTGCTGAGGACACCAGGGAGCTTGTATCAAACACCAAAACAATAGAATTTTATCCCTAAAATGGAAGTGTTATGGAAATCAGAGAACAAAAAGAAGGCTTTAATTCAGAGTGAATAATAATAATCTGCCACAGTATACAGAGAAGTGGAGACAAAGCTACATAAAAATAAAAGCTACATATATAGTTAAAATAATTTAGAATGTTTTTATTTAATCTTTTTGTGGTGAAATAAAAGCTAAAAACTCCATTAGGGTAGTTGGAATTTAGGGAGAAGCTATGATTGGATTGAATAAAACACTGTTATCACAATCATTCAGTATTGCTATAAAGTCTTTGTACTATCAGGATTGTGGGGACACTAATACCTATTAACTAGGTAAATATTAGCTGAATTAAATTTATTGTATTTAAAAATAATAACAATGATATCAGCAAAGGGCTTTACATCAGGATAAAAAGAATAATATGTTGATCAGTTTAGCTGTATTCCTTCATAGGAAGTCTCCTCATTTGTTTCATGAGTCTTCTTTAATTTCTTTCATCAATATTTTGACATATTTCATTGCAGATTTCTTACATTTCTTTGGTTAGATATATTCCTAGGTATTTTGCTGTTATCTTATTTTTATGGGTATTGTGAAAGTTATTTTCTTCATGTTTTTTCAGCAAGTTCTTTACTTGCTGTATAAAATGATGATTTCTGTATATTTTGTATTCTGTAAATGTACTGAACATTTATGTCTGTTCTAATAGTGTTTCAATTGCTTTGTTAGTATTTTCTACATAGAGAAACATAGTATCTTCAAACTAGGATAATCAGACTTCTTTCCTTTCTATTTGATGGTTTTTAGTAATTTCTCTTGCAAAATTGCTATAGTTAAAATTTTCAGCACTATGTTGAATAAGACAAATAAGAATAATTTCTAATTCCAAATCTTAAAGAAAATTCTTTCAGATTTTTCCCACTCAAATAATGTTGGCTGTGTGTTTGTTATATTACATAGCTTTTATGACTTTGGAAGTGTTCACTTCCTGCCAATTCTGGGATAATTTAAGAAGAGTTATCATTAATAATTTAACCATTTGGTAAAGTTTAGCAGTGAAACCATCTAGTCCTGAGCTTTCCTTTTGTGGTAGAGATTTATTACTGATTCAGTATTATTACCTATTATTATTCTATTTAATGTCTTTATGGTTCAATTTGGATAGATCTATGTGTTTCAAAATTTGTGCATTTATTTTGTCTTTCATAATTTGCTAGATTGTAGCTGTTCATAATGAGAGATAAATATTTCTTATTTTATATTTTTGTGTTATCATTTATAAAATATCCTTTTCATCTCTGATTTTGTGTACTCTTTTATTTTTGGTTAATATAATAAAGTTTTATTGATTTTGTTTATGCTTTTAAAAATCAAACTTCATTTCTTTGACTTTTTTATATTCTATATTTTATTTACTTCTGCTCTGCTATTTTTTTCTTTCTACTAATTTTAAGTTTGGTTTATTCTGGCTTTTCTAAGTCCTAGAATGAATCATTGGGTATTTTATTTCAAAAGATTTTTAAAAAATTATTTATTTAGGCACTTATTACTATGTTATTATTGCTTTTTTTTTAATTTGAAAGAGAATAAAACAAAAGGGGGCAGTACGGAGCAGATCAGAACAGGACAACATAGGCAACACAGTACTTTACATTAAGACAAATGGACATCAACAGTAGCTAACACCATATCTCTTACTCTGTTATAGTTGAGCATAGTTTCAAATACAATAATATCAAACATAACACAATAGTATAAAGCCATGAATAGAGTGAAAGAATTACGGGGCTTTTTGAACCAAATAACAGAAAATGATCAATGGGTACTATAATATCTCATTTACGATAAAAAAATTTTGTTAAAACTATCACACATATTCAAATTCCAATAAGACACAATGTGATAGATAGAACCAACAGTAGTAGAACAAAAGAAGCATAGTAGGACTTCTAAGAAGGATGATATTAAATCAGCAATAGCTATCATAATGTTTTGTTTTCTTCAAACAGCTGTTCATATCCTCACGCATGATATAGTCAAACAAAACAGGATAACACCATTCCAAATGATGATTGAAAACTTTGAAAGACTTCAAAGCTATGAGATGGGGACTCATGCTTACCATAAAGTATTAAATACTCATATCAAATCTCATACTAGGGAGACTATATGGTATGTACCCTTGTGAGTTTGGTTTATTTCACTTAAGAGAATGGTCTCAAGTCATGTCCATTTATTTATAAATATCTCAATGTGATCATTCGTTATAGCTCCATTGTATAAAAATGCCACAACTTTTTTATCCATTTCTCAGTTGATGGGCACTTAGGTTGTTTCCAAGATCTGGCTATTACAAATTGTGCTGCTATAAACATGGGTGCACATATATCACTGTGGTATGATGTTTTCAGTTCTTCTGGGAATATGCCTAGAAGCGGAATAGCTGGATTAAATGGGGCCTCCAAACCCAGCTTTTTGAGGAATCTCCAGACAGACCTCCACAGTGGTTGAACCAGTCTACACTCCCACCAACAGTGTAGAAGAGTTCCTTTTTCCCCACAGCCTCTCCAACACTTGTTGTTGGTAGTGTTTTCTATCTTGGCCATTCTTTCTGGGGAGAGATGGAATCTCAGTGTGGTTTTAATTTGCATTTCTCTCATGACTAATGATGATGAACATTTTTTCATGTATTTATTTGCCATTCATATTTCTTCATCTGAGAACTGTGTATTCATTTCAGATGCCCATTTTTGGATTGGGTCTTTGAATTTCGAGGGTCTGACTTTTTAAAATTCTTTATAAGTTCTAGACAGAAGTCCTTTGTCTGAGGCGCTGTGCATGAAGATTTTTTCCCAATTTGTGGGTTTTTTTTTCACTCTGCTGGAAACCTCTTTTGACATGCAGAAACTCTTTAATAAGATGTCATCCCAGTTATTGATTCTGGGAAGTACTTCCCGTGTACGTTGGATATTGTTCATGAATTCTCTGCCTACCCCTATATCTTTGAGGATTTTACCTACTTTGTCTTCCAGCAGTTTTAGTGTTTCTGTTTTAATATTTAGATCTTTGATCCATTTAGATTTTAGTTTAATGTATGGTGATAGACATGGGCCTAGTTTTAGTCTTCTGCATATGGACATCCAATTTTTCCAGCACCATTTGTTACAGAGACTATCATTCTTCCAGTGAGCATGTTTGGCCCCTTTATCAAAGATAAGTTGGTTGAGTGAGTTTGCGGTTGTGGTTGTATCTTCCAATCTATTCCACTGATCCTCGGCTCTGTTTCTATTCCAGTACCATACTGACTTTATCACTGTAGCTTTGTAGTATAATTTCAAATCAGGGATTGTGATGCCTCCTGCCTTGCCTTTGTTGCTTAGAATTGCCTTTGCTATTCTAGGTCTCTTCTGGTTCTAGATGAATTTTAGGAGTGATTTCTCTAGATCCATGAGGTATGTTAGTGGTATTTTGATTGGGATGGCATTGAATCTGTATAGTAATTTTGGGAGAATGGCCATTTTTACAATGTTTATTCTTCCTATCCATGAACAGGGGATGTCTTTCCATTTTCTGAGGTCCTCTTCGATTTCCTTTTTCAGGGTATTATAATTTTATATATTATAGCTCTTTTACTTCTTTCGTGAGATTGATTCCTAACTATTTCATTTTTTTGGATGCTAGTCTAAAGGGTGTAGTTTCTCTTATTGCTCTCTCAGTACTTTTGTTGTTAGTGTATAGAAATGCTATTGATTTTCGTGTATTGACTTTGTATCCGGCTACCTTGCTGAATTTGTTAATTATATCTAGGAGTCTTTCAATAGAGTTTTGGGGGTCTTCAATGTAAAGTATCATGTCATCTGCAAAGGATGATAATTTAACTTCCTCTTTTCCTATCTTTACTCCTTTTATTTCTCTTTCCTGTCTTATTGCTCTGGCTAGTATTTCCAGTACTATGTTGAATAGCAGTGGTGATAATGGGCATCCTTGTCTTGTGCCTGATTTTAAGGTAAAGGCTTTCAGTTTTTGACCATTCAATATGATGCTGGCTGTTGGTTTGTCATAGAT
>PVJX010047200.1:0-11983 GCA_004027295.1 Dolichotis patagonum
GTGTTTGTGTGGCGCAGGCGGCCAGGGTCATGTTTGGCACCTGGTACAGAGTTCGCAAACACTAACAAAGTTTTGCCAAATGCTTCTGTGCATGAACCAAGTGGTTTGCAAATAAGAGGATTTGTGAACGGAGGCGCCACTGCATTTAGAATCATGGGGCGGCGAAAGACAGCTACAGATTGAGGGTAGACATGCAGGGTGAGGTCGAAACCTACGGTGAATGTTGGAATAAAAAAATCAAAAACTTATTATAGTAAAAGACGCATCATCGGTCATCCCCCTCACCTGCTCCCACGCTCTTTGAACGCACCTCCCCTGTTGCTCTTCCCACTGTCTGAAGCTGGAATCCTCCTCGTCTTTTTTCGACTGCCTTGATGTCCTGAGCCAGTTCACAACTCCTACAGCAATCTCAGGCCCGTGGAAACCTTGCTGTGTGTTCTCAGGCACCTTGTATGCACAGTGTGATTCCTGCTTCTTCCCTCGAGTCAGGAGGAGGCCCTGGAGTCACCTCAGGAAGTGAGGCAGCTGGAATGGCACAAGGACCCACGATCAGGAAAGAGGACTCCAGAACCACTTCAGAGCGTGTCACGAGAGGTCAGATAAGTGCGTCCAAAGCCAAGGGGAGTATCCTGAAGGGGATTCTTGGCAACGTGTCTTCTACTGGAATAAAATGTCTCAGCTTAAACATTCACTGAGGTCGTGATCACATGTAGTAAATATGACCTTAGATGTAGATGTCAAAGTATATGGTCACATTCTGTTTCTTCATGCTGTCGACTCCAGTTCTGGCTTCCTTCCGCAAGGGTCTCATGGTCTGGTAGACATACAAAGCAGAACAGAGAGACGGGAGGAGGAAGAAATTATGAATGAACTGAACCAGACTTTCTCTGACTTCGACCTAATAGTCAGCGATAGGGGGAGGTTGCATGGGAGGCTGGGGGTCCAGGGATCAGGCCCAGCGTGGCTTCTTGGCAATGGAAATATTGCCTGAACCTCACAGAAACATGGCATTTGGCAGATGCTGGAGAAGACGATTTGCAAATTGTGTGTGTGTGTGCACACGTGCGCACACATACACGTGTGCAAATGTTTTGAAAATACCCATGCACAAACTGAGTTGCTTTGGGGTCACAATGGCTTCAAAGAGGGCTTTCCCTGCTCATAAGGTTGGTTTTATTCTCGGACTTTTCATCCTGTCCTCCGGTGAATTCCTCCTTTGGGTTGATCACTGAGTGGGGCTTACAGAAATTTGCATCCCAAATAGCATGGGATGGTTCCGGGATGTTGGCAGCTTCCACTCCTGAGGCCCCCATGGATAAGAAGGCATGTGAAGAGTGGGCAGTCCTTTGAGCAGTGTGTCTCACATGCGAGGAGCGGTTTTCACAGAAAGATGAGCCGCTGTAGAGAAGCCCGCTTAGCAGCCCCTGGCAGGGCACCCAGGATGTTGAGCCGGGGCCAGCAGAGTAGTTGGTCCTCTCCGTGCTGGGTCAGACAGAAATAACTGAAGAACCTGAGCTGTCCAGCATGGACCACCGGACCTCGCTCAGATCCAGCCTCTGACATCTGAGCACCCCAGATACAAGGAATAACAACTCCCTTATGCAGAATATCAAGGGCCTGGTTCATACCGCGTAACCTAGGTCTTAGTGGAAACACAGTTTGTTCAGCCCCCATCCGTAATGCTGGAACACAATTGTAGGTAAGTAACGTAAAGATTAAAGGAGAAAAAGCAATGCACCTACCACGTTAATAGTGCAGAAGCACACTGAAGTACATGCTTTCTCTTTGAAGGATGAATGAATTGTGGGCCATGAAAAAAACTTCCCTAACAGTACAAACAAACAAACAAACAAACAAAAAACACAGCCTCCAGATAAAACAGAAGAGACACTGTAACAATAATTTATTAAAGACGTGAATATTTCTTTTGGATAAAATTTCTCGGACCAGCCTAGGCTTTCCAGGAAGAAGGAAGAAAGTCAAGTCGTCATTCTTTCTGCAGAGGCAGCCAACTATATTAGCTGCAAATATTGGTTTTGACCCTCTTCTATTTTCGGAACTGAATGAATTAGGGAAAGAAAGCAGGGGAGGGGGAGAAAGCTAGGAGCAGTGAATACTATGAGAGAACGCCTATGTTTCCCTCTTGTCCCTGGTGTTAAGGAAGCTAGGACTGAGATGTATGCCGCTGTGCACTCTGTCTCACCCACGATCGCCCTGCTGCCCCTCAGCTGGCTGCTCTTTTACCAGGATTCTTCCTTCAAGGCTCCACAGACTGTTAATTGATTCTTCTAAGTGCGTGGGTGGAAACCACTACAGAACCAGGGCGAGGAACACGCAAGAAAACTGTTACTACTTGAAAGAATCCTCTCTGCCAACTCCAGTGCTGTACAATTTGTGGTTGACTTATATGATTTTTAAGAGTAATTTTTATCAGGAAGGCCTTTCCTCTTCTATGCTGACTACAGAAACAAAACCTTGTGTATGATTCATGATTCCATTTCACGAGAACATATGAAAACTTCAGTGAAAGTGTTCTGAAATAAAGGAAATACTACCCCTGCACTGAGGTGCATTTCAGTCTAATAAACTAGGGCATTTCCACAAGGGACTGATGATTGCAAATGTTATGACCATTGTAAGAATAATTTTAAAGCTATTGTTTTATCAAGCTCTGATAAGAGGTCGGACAGCTTTCCCCTGGTGCACGTTGGCTCGTTCGTTCCTCCCAACAGCTCTAGGCTGTGAGCACTTCTGTGGCCTCTGTTTGTGTAGATGAGGAAACCAGCACAGAAAAGTGAACTTTGGCCAAAAGATCATACAGACGTTGAGAATCAGGAGTTGGGTCCAGGCAAGTCCAATAAGCAACTGCTGTCACAACCACACACCCAGAGGACTTTGGCTACTTCTGGGGACAGAGGGAGACCGTGGGACAGCTCCAGGTGACCCTGGCTCCAACCGTAAAGGAAAAGAAGGCCAGGAGGGCAAGGGCTGTCAGAGGTCAGCCCGAGTCTGGGGAGGAAGAGAATGTGGGTGCAGAGGTGGACATCAGGCAGGAACTGGAAAGACCTAGTACAGAAAAGGTCAACTCCTTCCCAAGACATTCAGAGTCCTGATGTGTGCCATAGGCAGGGAGCCTTTCAGGTGTAGGGGCTGGGGAATGAAATGGACATAAATGAAAGAAATTAACAGTCTTTTACCTCCTGGCATTTACAATGTATGGTGTGAGGCAACCAGCGTGCAAGTAAACCACCAAGACCCAATCTGAGGCCGAGAAGTGGATGGTGAATGTCAGACAGAGGAGCTAAGACCATGGTCGACATCGTCATCCTGTGGGGTGCTGGGCCTTTCTTGGGAACTCTGTGGACTTTCCATCTATCATGGCTGCTGTATTTGTCTGCTTTCCCATTTCTGGAACACAAGGACCAACACTTGTACTTTAACAAAGGAGAATTTGAACTTGTTTCATTGTTACAGATGGTCCAGTCATGTCCACTTGTTTCATTATTACAGATGGTCCAGTCCATCGTGAGCAGAACCATCATGGCAGAAGGGTGTGGGGAGCAAGGCTGCTCAGTTCATGGTGGCCTGGAAGCAGAGCAGGGAGCAGTGCCCAAGAGGAAGGGGCGAGGGATGTGATGTGGAGTTCTAAAATCAAGACACTGTCTGGTTAGTGGGATTTGAGATAAGGTCTTTATAAAAGAAGAACCCTAGGACTCATTTACAGTTCCTCAGCTATCGAGTTCTCTATCACTCTACCTACTTCCGCAGGGACGGGACATTGCTGCACCCCCATGACACACATAGACACACCCGGAAGTGTGTGCCACTAGTCCCCTGGGCAGCACTTACACCAATCAATCAGACACAATCAACTTAACCGGGGGCTGGAAGACTCTCCCCTCTTTCTGCAAGGCCAGTTTCTCCTCACATAGGAAACCATACAGAAAAAGTCACCTTCTCAGAGAGGCCTCCTCTCACAGTGCCAGCAAAGCTTCTCTGCCATCGCGTGTGCGGAGAGGGGGCAGCATGCTTGTAGTTGTGAGAAAGAGGGGAGTTTGAGGAACAAGGAGGAGCAGGAGCTGCCCACCAGGCCCGGCCAGCTATGAAGGATGCAGGACAGAAACTTCCTAGGAGGCTTTAAGCACATGAATCATATTCCTGGATTTATTACCTTCCTTAATGTGCAATGGAGAATGGATTATGGGAATATATAGTTAGAGAAAATCATGATATACAGATATGAATATAAATATCTGTTTATCTACCTGTCTAGAGACAGACATGTATGTGGGTTGGTATTTTCCTAGCTGTGTGAGTGACTTGACCTAAATTCAAGCAATGATGGATATTTCTCTTTAAATTTATCTTCTTCGGCCATGAGGCCCAGTTAATACCGGGGAGCTGCTACAGTGGATGTGATTGTAGACTCTAATATCCTCCTAATATCAAGACACCGATCGGATTAGTGGGACTTAGGGTAATGTCGTTACGCATGAGGGATTACAGGGCTCATTTACAGCTCTCCAACTAGCGTTTCCCTACCAGCCTATTTCCACAGAGGTGAAAGGGATGTCCAGAGGCCAATATTCAAAGCTGCGAATCAGCATAGTTGCTAGATTCACAGTTAAATTTTATTTGAAAATGTATGTATTTTGGTTTAAAACTTTATTGACTCTGTCAACAATTTGGGGCCATAATAGGATTTATAAAAAGGAGGCCCAAAAATAGTTAAATAGGTAGGCAGATACAGATGAAAATGCAGATGTCAAGTAGATTTAAGGTAGATATAGATGTCAGGATCTATGGGAAAATATAGATATGGGTGTAGGTATAGAAGAAATATGGAACAGATACAGTTGTAGATACAGAAGATCAGTAGGTAAGGTAAGTGATACAGGTGCAAGTGTGTTTACAGATATTGATGCACCGATGTAGAAAAGCTATAGGTACAGTGTTTAAATTTGGATGTGGATATTAGACGTGGATATAGAAGATGGATAGATGCATGGATACATAGACAGATAGCTATGGTGTAGAACAGGAAAACTATAGCCATAGAAGTAATGCACTCTCTATAACTCTATCTTAATCATTAATTGCCCCTGTATCTGTCCCAATAGCCCTAGCACTAGAGAACATGGACCCTGGAAATGGGAAAAAAGTGACAAATTATCCATTGCAATTATCAATTTCCAAGATTGTTGAAGTATAAAAACATCAGTAATTTGTGTTCAGCATTAAATTAAGAGATGTAAATTAGCATAAAAGATTCAGAAACTGCATCAGCCTCGCTGGGAAAGAACACACCACACAGAGTTTTAGTTACTTCCTGGTCCCAAGTGACTTCCAGGGAAAGGGATTGATTTCTAATCTCTATCAGGAGGACCACATGATGCTAATTTATAGATCATGTATAAACAAGTGTTGGAACTTGTAGAAAATTCTCCCTGACACTTGAGCACCTTCAGAGAGAAGACTCTCAGCCCATGGGAGACAGACCGCTTAAGCATTCATAGCATTTGGCATTAGATTCCTGTGCAAGTGTTTTCTGAGATGTGTGAGCCGTCGCTTGCTTGTCTAGTTTAAAAGTCATCAGGAGAAAAGAGATATTTCTAACAGGAACCCACATGTTGATCCTTGAGGCAAATGTGTTAGGACCACAAAAGTGTGTATTCCAAAGCCATGGAAATCCTATTTATTCAGTACAGATCTTTCTGAAAAATGTGACAGCTCACTGGTCCTTTGTCTTTTCCTTGTGGGAGTACCCACGGTCTGGGGTCAGGAGGTTCCAAAGGTGGAAATGAGGCAGAAGATTTGAGCAGGAACTTGATTAAGGAAATACTCAAAAGGCCGCTTCCCCCGGAGGCCAGGGTATTTGGGGGACTTGTTAACATTTTAGAAGATGTTTTTGTATGTTACATCCTCAATTTTCATGACTGATGTGGTGGAATTGTGGGAAGCATATTTGATATTTGGAATTTCGTTTGTGGTAAAGCAGACACTGAGGTGCAGGAAGCGAAGACCTTGTTCGGGCGCTAAGAGGTAGAGGACAGCACCCTCACCCTGGCCTGCCTGACAGCGGCGCGGTCACACGCCCTGGTCAGTGCCTCCTGCTCAGGCAGCACGTGTGCTGTCAGCGTGGTACACACGTGTTCACACTGGGAACGGGTCATGCACTTCGAGTAAAGCGAAACTCTGAAAGCCTGCATTGACCAATGCCATGGTGAGATTCCAACGGCAAACTGCAAGGATGTCCTAATATCCAGAGCTTTCAAAAGCTGAACATCTGAAGAAATAAACGAGCATAAAATAAACTTTGTTCCCGACTCTCAGGATTTATCACAATACTTTGACATTTGCGTCAATGAAAATTAATTTGTAGCTCTGAGGACTTGGGAGCCGGTGAAGGAGCGTTGAGTTGGTAGTAACACGAGGCAGTTGTAAGCCATTATCTTTCATTAATCAGTCTTTCCATTTATATTCGCATTTTAAGTGCTAAGTGCATTACCTTAAAGTGGTAGAATGCACTTCAGTCTATTTCTATAATACAGTTTTGTACTTTCTGTAAAAGAGTTATACTTTTTAGGGTAACTGCGGTTACCTGGCAGCTAATAAATTAGTTTTATTAGATGTGGTGTCTAGTCTAGCACATTGCTTAATAAATGTGTGTTGAGTTCTTACAAACATTGGGGATTCAGGAACAAAGTAAAGCAGCCAAGCCTAGGAGCCTAGCTCCTAGGAGCCAGTAACGCGGTGGAAGGGAATATAAAAATAAACGCGCTTGTGTTGTTAGTGATGCAGCATGGTCCATGTCGCGGTGAGTGTTGGGGGTGGGTACCGAAGAGTTTGCACTTGAGTCAGTTCAGACACGAGGACCTCTCCGGTAGGTCGCAGTTGAGTACAAAGGACATAAACAAGGCAAACCATGGGTTTTTAGGGTAAAGTAGTTTTCTGCAAAATAAATCACAAATGAACTCCAAGACAGCAGTGTGCTTGGTGACTTTTGATGAACAGCTTGGGGCTAAGGAAAGGAAGAGAGGAACAAAGGAAGGGAGTAAGGGTGCAAAAAAGAGAAAGGCACAGAGAAAAGGTTATGCTAACCTTGTGTGTGGGTGCTGAGTGCCTGGGAGCCCTTCAAGAGGAAGGAGAGAGAGGATGAACATTTGAAACAATCTTCAGTGTATATTTTGGGAATTCTTTACCCTTTGCATTTTGGAATGCTGTAACTTAGCATACACTGATTGTAATTACCAAAAACTCAACTAACCCAATATTTGCTGAGGCATAGGACTGTGACAATTATCAGGTATCTAACAGTAAAAAAAGAAACTTGAGGCTAATCCAAATTTTGCTTGTGAACCTCTGATGTGTTCAAGAAATTAGATTCTCCCTCTTTCCAGTCTGCACCTCTTAAGAGTCTAGATTCTTCTTGTCTCCATTTACCGATTGCTGGCTGGCCTCAGGCCACGTGAAGAAATGGAGAATAGATGTCACTCTCCTCCAATCATGATTTATCGCTTCACATGTCCAGGCACTTGTCTTGCGCCTGGTATTTTCCTAAGCACTTTACATATAATAAATAATTTCTTCCACACTGCAACTGCATTGGGTAGGAAACCATTAATGTCTCAATTTGGCAGGTGACAACATGGAGACACAGAGGCAGTAAATAACTTGTTCATGAGAGAAGTAAGTGACACATCAGTCTTGTCTCCAGGTGAGTCTCCACAGAGAGACATCAACTCTGCTTGGAACAGGCCACAGTGACCACTGGGATCATTTATTTATTAATGGCATGGTTCCAAGACATGGTAATTGTATCCAAAAGAAAATGTGTTCATTGAAACAAAATACCTTCTTAAAATCATAGATTTTTAGTCGAAATTGCTAAAACGCTTTGGAAGATTGCTTAGCAGAGTTACAAAACTCTGAATACATGTATCTGCCACAGTTTGACAAATTTATTTCTAGCTATTTCCCCATGTGAATTAGCATATTCATAAAAATGCGTGGACTATGATGCTAACAGTAGGGTTCTCCCTAATCACCAGAAACGAAATTCCACAGTCATCAAGCACATAACAAGTACATTGTTGCATATCTGTGCAGCTTTGTAACACAACAGAGAGAAATGGATAATGAACAGATACAGCCAGTGAGACAGTGGGTCTCAAAGTCAGCGCTGTGTTAGAAAAAGCTAGTGCTAAGTACAGGGCCCATGCGAGCACAAACTCAGCTGGAAGGAGCCACACCAGTGTTTTGTCCTCTGGAAGGGCAGTGAGTGTCCAGGAGGAAGACAGCTGGAGCAGGACATCAGAGGTGATGCTCACGAGTGTCCCTCAGCCCGGGAGTCAGGTACATGTGTGGGTTGACTTAGTTCACTGCCACATGCTCCCATGACTGTGTTGCTACCGTTCTCTGATTTTCTGAGAAACGTCCGTTCTGTGCACCTTTGGTTTCCTGCTCATGTCAGGAACCTAAAACAGACTTACCGATTTTAGATGAGTCTTTACAGAAATAAATTTAAAAGAAGTTGAGGCTGGATTTAACATACAGTAGTATCATGATTCTGGAATTGAGCTTCCTTTGAATTTCATTTTGAAGTAGAATATGCAAATAAGACTCCATTAAAAACAAATTTTAATAGTGATAAAAAGGGCAGAAACTGCCTTGACTCTGAACACAGTTCTGAGGCTCACGTCTAGACTGCAGTTGCTCTGAGCTGACCTGACATCACTGCTGATCCCATGGCCAATCCCTAAGATTTTTCCTAGCGCCCTCGCTTGACTTCAGGGGTTCCTCATGGCCTCCTACTGAAAGGCTCTGCTCCAACCCCCCTTAACTTTTCTTTCACTCTTTATTTTCTATGCCTTCCTAGCACTTTCACCAATTCCAAAATATTTGTTTCTCACTCATATTTCATCATACTTCTCTCATCTTGATAAATCACTTGTGGTTTTGGAATTCATCTCCTTTTATCACTAAGGTGATCTTAGTTGGGCCAGAAGAGAGCCGTTCTGCTGACTGGAAGGAGGAGGAAGTTACCTTTGCCTCCCCAGCTCTCTGGGTGCATGGTGTCCAGGGGAATCCCCTCAGCCTCGTGGGAACCCCAGGCCTCGATCTGCAGCTGGGAGCAGGGTCTGGGAGCCCAGGGCCCTCTTCTTGTCCCTTGTGTTCTTCCACACAGAAGATGGGTCCCTATTGAGGCGCTGAACCGCAAGATACTGAGTCTCGTGTGGTGCCAACCAGTAACCGGAGAGGCACGCAGGAGAGCAGAAGTACTCGAGTCAGTACCTGAAGGTGCATGAGAAGATAGAGAGCGAAAGTGCAGACACCACTGCCCAGAAAAATCTAAATACACTGAAGCTCTTAAGTTGCTAGTAAAACCACTGGTCCCACTACACTATTTCCAATAATTTTTCTAAGATGCTGAGATAGCTCAGACCCTGGAATGAAATCGAGGAAGCACGAGAATTTGGGAGCAAAGACTTTATTCCAGGCCTGGTGACCCAGTCTCATCAGGATCGATCCGAGACTGAGTATCGAACAGTCTACAAGCGGCATATTTAAAGCTCAAAACCACAAACCCCAAATCACAGGGAATGTTCCCTCCCCTATCTTAAAGAACACCTAGTGTTTTTTGGTGCTTTCTGTTAACCTTGGCCAGTTTTTAAAATAGCATGTTTTGAAATAGGGTTGCACAGTTTTGAGATCAGCTTGCCCCATATCACTGGGGTGGTCATTTTTACACAAACGATGTGGGAACAGGAATTTACTACATATCTCTGGGAACACAGATGTTTAAAATAGCAACTTATTTAGTGAGACGCACTACAGAACAGACATGGTGATGCTTTGGTTAGTTTAGGATATAACAATGCAATTGGATAAATGTTCAAGAATATATGTCAGTAGATACTCATCTCAACGATTAGATTATCTGTTCATATAGAGGACTACAAGGAAAAATAATTGATACTTTAAAAAACAATGCTTGATGATTTGGAAATTTTTATGAACTAGTGGTAAACTTAGAAGATCAGGCTCTGATGACGGTCATGTACTGCTATTTAAAAGTCTGAGTTGGCCAAAATGAAACTGTTTGATCTGCATAACCAATGTGTACTAATAAAATGTGAAAAAAGTACATCTATTTCTATAAGAATTACAAGATTATATAAGAAAATATCATGGCAGTGTAGTGAATTTCAAGCGATCGTATCTTTCTCAAAGGGGGAGGAGGTCCAGAGGTGGAGGAAGGAGGGAGCAGGGGGAAAAAGAATAAAAAAAGGAATTAAAATGGATTATGTAAGTGTACTGATTCCACAGAAGGAATGTAAATGTGTGCTGCAAACATGTACTAGTGAAGAAAATGATCTTAAAAAAGAAAAATATATATTTGTAGTGTCCTACAATGGATATTATGTTGGTTGTACTGAGAAAAAGTACATGAGTGTTTTGTTGTTTTTCAAGGATGTATTTGGAAAATATAAGTAGTGTGTCTTAATGATCTAAGTCAGCACTGGTAATCAGTAACTTTGCAAGTTTGTATTTTCTTTCTAAAATAAATGCCTTTCCTAAGCTAATTTGCTTGAGATAAATACTAATGATTTCTGTCCACATTAACAATATTTCTGTTTTAATACAGCTCTGGGTAAAAATAATTCAACTAACCAATATTTGACTAAGAAGATAAAGTACAATTATATTTCATTTATCATTGTGGTTATAAGTCAATGCAAAATGTTATGCCTTGAAAATTATAATTTTCTGGCTAACAGGAGAAGAAAAGGAGATCAGGGTGCAGATTCACTGAGGCATTTCTGAGACAATTTGTATATGTTTGTCATCTAGTTTAGGCATCAAACTGAACCCACCGTGGCTTCTAATGGCCATTTCAGTCCCAACAGGTTGTAAAGAAAGTTGAAAGCAAAGCAGACAGAAATCACTTTGACTAGCGGTGAACACACACACACACACACACACACACACACACACTTCACTATCCATTATGTTGCACTTTTCAATGGAGGGTATTTGAAAGTAACTATTTGTGCTAGAGTGAGATTAATTTGTATCATGGATCTATCTACACATATCTGTGTCACTCCAAAAATCTTGTGTTCATTGTAGCTGGTTGAAACCTTATTAAATTTTTGTTCAGCTATTGAATCAAGGCTCTAGTGTTGCACTGAGGGACTGGTGGGAAGAAATCCTATTTCTCATGCTACTTTGGAAGTTTTTCGGTTTTCCTGGTCCTGGTGTCTCTTTTTCTGTGCAGCCTGAGACCACCGCGTAGGCACTGGCAGGAGTTTGATTCTCACTGGTGTCCACAGCACAGCTGGAGCAGTGGTTAGCCAGCCACGCCCAGTCTTCCACCGCTAGAGTCTGAGCATGGGAGAGAGAAGGTAAACATAAAGATTGCATGTTCCGGTTCTCACCTTGGATTTCTACTGAGCTATCTTTTTACAAAATATAAGGTGGTGGTCACTTCTGGTCCCCTTGCCTATTTGAGATTCATGTTTACCTCACCCCTGAGATCAGAAGTTCAAAATAAGACCACGCTCACACAGCCTTGGCATTCAGACACCAAGATGGAAGGGAGAGCAAACTGGAAAATAACAGCCTTTCTGATCAGATATCTGAACTTCTGCTAATATTCTGCTCTTTTTTTTTACTTGATCGGGGAAATTGTGCGTTCTCATGATATGTTGGGTCATTCCCTCCAACACGGAATCAACAGTTGTTGTTTCTTTCAGTCTGAGCAACTCGTGTTTTGTATCAGGGAAAGTCCTTCAGAACCTGAGAAGACAAATTCCTACCTACGTAGAGGGTTGACATTCAGCTGCCTTCCAGTAAACAAACATACAGAGAAATCAGGATGGACACACCAGAATAATACACTACCTCTCGTGGCCCAGTAAAATGAGACATTGGAGCACATTTTTGTACAAAGGAAAAGCAAGAATGGTGTGTGTGTGTG
>PVJX010047201.1:0-12038 GCA_004027295.1 Dolichotis patagonum
AGAGAGAGAGAGAGAGAGAGAGAGAGAGAGAGAGAGAGAGACATGTTGCTCAATAAAGACTTTCCTTACATCATGTGTGGCCATTCAGTGTGGTATTTCTGAATGACTATCTTATCCTTGGGATAAGGTTGGTGAAAGCTTTCAGGATTGAAGCCCCTCTCTTGCCACTATTTCAAGTCATAATTTCAATCATGTCAGACTTCTAAAATGTTCAAAATATTCTCTTAAATCATATTCTTTGGTGTCTTCTTTAATGCGAGCCACAGAGATTGTTATATTTCAGCAGTTATTTGGATACTTGATCTTTCATGATCTTCACTTGAGACAGTTTTCTTTGGTTCTACAACACTTCTATCCACCTTGAGTGGGTCTGGCCTCACCCATCCGGTCAACAGGCGGACGTGATGAACTCAAAGTTCCCAGGGCATTTGGTGTTAGGATCTCTCATTACCACAAAGTCTGTGAGCAACTTCATTGTGCACAGTGAATTCTGACACTGTTGTTATTTCATTTCCAAGACCTCTGAGGAAGTGGCTCCACTGGTGTTCAGGCTGTTTAGGATACACTTAATGAGGCTTTAGGGTACTCTGAACTAGACATGAGGGAGGTGAGAAAACAGATACGAACATTGCTGCCTCCACAGTATCTACCTGAAACCAATTTCATTGTTTTGATAAACAAGGCTGTTAAAATGTATAACCATTATTTAAAGAAATTCTACTCATAATTCTCATTATATATACAAATTAACTTTAGGCTTCATTGGCTTAAGCACAACAGGCAAGATTATGAGGATTATAGATGAAAATTTAAAGAAAATCTTGCATGAATTAGCATTCACAATATTTATTAGCTAAACAGCAGAAATCAACAGCCTTGAAATGACACATATAACAGGCTTCATAACTACCAATAACTTTTCATCAAAGTGTATTGTTAAGAAAGTAGATGGGGATTTAGCTCAGCGGCATAAGTGCCTGCCTTGCAAGCATGTGGTTGTGAGTTCGATCCCCGGTATCGATTAAAAAAAAAAAAGTGTGGTCTCAAAGCGTACCCAGGCTGGGTGTGCCGGGTGCACGTCTATAATTCCAGCACTTGGGAGGCAGAGGCAGGAGGATTGCTCTGAGTTCCAGACCAGCCTGGACTACAAAGTCAGTTCAAGGACAGTCTGAACTGCCTAGTGAAACCCTGTCTCAAAAACACACCCCCCCAAAAAAGTAAGGAAGTGTTCATTCATAAGCCGATGCCACCCCAGGGTAAGAAGCAACAGTGTTTCCTGAGATCCACGCTATGTTGGAATTTAGGCCACTGGGAAATTGAGCATCCAGCCTGCCTCCCTGGTAAGTGGCTGTGGTCTGGCAAGCCGCGGATATCTGAGGGCAAGAAGCAAGAGAGTTTCCTGAGATCTGCGCCATGTTGAAACTTAGGGCACTGGAAAAAACAAGCATCCAGCCTGCCGTCCTGGTAAATGGCTGTGAGCCTGCCGGCTCACAGGCTGAGAATCAAGCATGCCATTCTCCCCCACAATAGCAAGTGGGAGCCAGAGATCTAAACATCCCCTGGGAGGTTGACCATGTGTAATATAGCAGATTAGGGGGATTTCCTTCTACCATCTCATTGAAGGCAAATATTTTTAATGCCATTTTGCTTTTTCCTGATTAATGGTATTGCTCTATTCAATATTCTGTTTTGATAAATTCTATAATATTCTGTATTTCTTTTGATTTTGCTATACCTGATTGAAAGAACAACTATTGTGAAGATAATGAGATTTACAATGGTACCTATTATCATTATCCCGGTAACCTGTTGTGAAGTTCTGCACCAATTTCACTACACTGTCTCAACTGGCTTTATTTCATCCTGTTCTGTTGTATATTACTACCTGCAATTTAATAAAAAATTAAATAAAAAATTAGAACATGGGAAAACAAGGTAACAAAATACCTCCAAAAACTCCCAACTCCATCAAAGCTGATCGATGGGGCATGGATGAGAAGAAACTCAAAAACAAAACAAATAATTATATAAGGTGATTAAAAGGGAAATAACAACAACAAAACAGATCAATAAGATACAGTGCAAACAGAAACAAGATATAAGTAACAGATAATGGACTTTAAAAGCAAAAGGAGGAAAAGAAAATGCTCTAAAGGATATAACTGCATGTATGTTTAAGTGTGTAGGATTGATAACCATATTACTAAGTTTGAGTTGGATGATTGAACAGAACTGTTTGTAGCCTCACTGTTTGAATGTCCACTTTGTATGCTTTAATTTTGTAACATGAACAACCATTTCTAAGAGGACAATATGTAATTTATCGACTAGTGATTTCTTACTTTTTTTGAAATTCTGTATTATTTCTACCCTTTTTTCTCTTTAAGTAAAATTAAAAAAAAGAAAGTGAATAAATAATACACATACCTGGAGAAAATATCAAAACACACATCTATAATGTCCATTCAGAATTTATTATGACAGAAAAATCCCAATAAATTAGGCAAAAAATTGAATAGTCTTTTAAGAAAAAATTAAAAGAACAATCATTAACTACAGAAAAATGAACTCAATGTCACAAATTATGGAAAATAAAGTTGAAAATCACAAACACACCAGTACACATACACTAAAATGACTATCATTAAAAAAACTCAGCATACCAAATTTGCTTAGAACTTGGTGTAGAATAATCCAAACATTAATCCAAGGGAATACTCCAAAAATTGTTAAGGGAAGTGTATCATGTTATAATCTCTTTGAACAATATTCTGAAAAGGCATTTTAAATACTCAAAATAATGAATACATAAACTTCAAGTTTTAGGTACAAACCAAGTAGAATTTAAAATTTCTTCAGAATAATCATACATTTATTGTAGATATTTAACTGATGACAACAAAAAAACAGTGAAATTAGTGAAAAAAAGAAGTATTATGAATAGAATAGTAAAATATTTGTTGCTTTCTTTTCACATGTTGGGATTCTACTCAGAGAAAATTTGTTCTATGGTGGCAAAGTTATAGCAGTGATAGTGTAGATTGACTGCAAAGAAGCATATAGAAAACTTTTGAGTATTCTTGCAGTATTCTATACTCTAAGGAACTGTGTTACAAGGATGTATTGGTCAGGCATTCCTTGCTGGAACAACATATCCAACAACATCAACTTCGTGTAGAAAAGAGTGTGATTTAGCTCACAGCTTTAAAGAATTTAGTCCACAGTACGCTAGCTCCAAAGTGGAAATACCGTGGTAGAGGGTATAGTGGAACAAAACTATTTGCATCACAGTTTGAGGAAAAAAGAACAGGTAATGGCACCAGTGAGAGATTAAACCCCACTGTGACACAGCCCCTAATACCCAGCCAAACTCAATCAGAAGTGTAATATATTAATCCCTTATAGGACTCTCAAGCTAATCACCCTAAAAATTAAAATTAACTGTCACCACAGGTTTACTTATTTTTCAAAGGGCAGGAAATGTACACTTAAGATTTATACATTTCTTGGCATGTAAATTCTGTAGCAAAAAAAAAATCACAACAAAATATTACTTTAGTCACTGATGGATGTACTAAAAAATATACTGAGCCCTATGATTTTCTTTGAAATTTATCAATAAATGAAGTAATTTAAAAATCCATAAAGAGATGTAATAAAACAAATATAGTAAGATGTGAGAGAATGTATTGTGTGGTAAATATTATAAACTGAATACTTTCCCCAAAGCTGTGTACATTGAAGCCCTGTTCCTCAGTGTAACTGAGGTGTAACTCCATCCTTGGAGATGGAAGTTCGAATGAGATGATAAATGAGGTAATAATGATGTGGTTAAACTATGATAAGGCTAGTACTCCTTTAAAAAGAGAAAAAGAAAATACAGCTGTCTCTGTCTCTCATTGTCTCACTCTCTACTTCTCTTCTTTTCTCTTTCCATTTGCCATGTGAGGACACAGACTGCAAAAATTACAAACCAAAAAGATGGCCTTCACTAGGAGCTAAATTTGCTGACCGTGTTCTTAGATGCCCTTAACCACCAGAATCGCAAAACTACAAGACTATGGTATTTTATTTTGACAGCCAAAACAAACTGATAATACAGGGAAGTTCTATGTAGAATTTTCTTATCACTTGTGTGTTTCAAAATTTTATATAATAAAAAAATTTCATCTTTTCTGTATCATCCAAACTGCCAAGCTTATTTCTGTTGGGAGATTATACATCTGGCTTCGGGATTCTCACATACAACTTTTTTGGCCAATGAAATTTGAGAAGAAATGTTTCACTTTCAAGTAGACACTTTAAAAGCCAACTGTAATTCTGCCATCACTTTTCCACCTCCTTCTTGAGAACAGAATTCTTTGACAGTCACTACTCCTACATGCTTTCTAGAATAAAAATATAACAGAGCTATCTATGAAAGATATACTGAATCCATGATAATCTTTTAAGCTTTTGAGAATATTGGACTTAATATCAATAAAATCCCCTCAATCTAGCACATCAAATGCATAATGAATGGGGTAAAAAGAGATGTCAGCACCAATAATCATACTCTTGTCATAAATACAATTTTATAACTGGTTATTGAGTTATAAGTTGTCAAAATATGGATTTTATTCCCCCTATTTGGTGAATTCAGGGTATATTTATACCTTGCCATATTTGATGCCATCTAAGGAGAACAATTTAACTAATTCATTAGCAGGTTTATTTTTACACTTAAAAATATAATATTAGAAATTATTTTTTAAATTTTTTACTGTACCTGTAAGTTCAATATTTCTGTGTATCATTGAAATGATATCATTGACTTGGTAATTTTGGTATCTTGTATGGAAACATAGATTTGAGTATAAACAGAAATGGTTGCTATATAAACCCATGAGGATAAAGCAAATTAACATAAGAAGAGAAAAAAATTCATACATATCCGTGAACTAAAGCATGATTAATTTTGATTAAAATGAACCAAAGACATGATATGGAAGATTCCAAATAGTAGGCAATGATTCGGTTGACAAGAAGAGATTTAACATGATATAAAATTATACCAGTCCACAAAATACTAATTTTACAATATAACATTATGATAGTAATTTAGGTTTTACTTTTTTTGTTTCTTTGTTTTTTGGTACAGACAGTTGAATTCACAACCTTGCACTTGCCAGGAAGGTTCTGTACTACTGAACTATATCCCTGGATCAGAAAGTTATGTTTTACATGACAAAAAACACTTTTCTATAAAAGTATTACAATACCAGAAGACATACAAAAATAAGAAAGCAAAGATCAATAAAATATCAGAGAAAAAAATCATGGAGATAGAAAAAAGAGATAGTATGTACCCACTAGATTCTACATTTAAGAAATTTACCTAAGATTTGGACTTAATATTTCATAATGACAACTCTCTATAGGTATAAATATTACTGTATTTTCATGCTTCAAATGTGTTTGCTAATACTACACTGTGGTATGCAAATCCTCCATTTTTCAAGTCAAAACTTAGATGATAACAATTACATATGTTAGTTTGTCGCATTCTTCGTATTACTTCACACCAATTGTTAGCACCAGAATAAAATTAAATTTTCCATTTTACTCACCATCACTTTTATCAATTTAGTATAAACCACAGTCATCCATATTATCTTGTTGAAACCCTCCAAACAGTAATGTAATCAACTACTAAAATTTTTATGTATCAAATATGAAAATAAATATAAAACACATTAATGAGGCTGATGCCAAAATTCTTTGAAAGATTACCATTACACCAAAAATAAAATCATTTTCTGTGGACTACAAAGCCATTTAATGGGTATTTCTGTTTCTATCAAACATTTCATTATTAGCTCTTGATTCAACCTTCCCCCTTTTCCAAGTTTTTCTTTAAAAACATTTAATTCTCTTCCTTGACTCTTCAGATGCTATTTCTCCTATAAAATTTCTTTCATCAATACATTAACTGTGGTAGACTGCTTTAGAGCTCAGATTAAATATTAATTCTTCAACCTGAATTTCCTGACACTTTATCTGCAATAGGTATGTATTTTTACATTACCTAATTTCTTGTTATATTAAAATAATAGTCAGTTCACTGTTACCAATCATCTATTTGTCATCCACCTCTATAACACTGACATGTACATTTCCATCAGCTCTTACAGATGTAAATTTTGCTTAAAGAAAGTAAAATTTATTTAGTAAAATATTATATTTCATGGATAGAGTGTAAGAAACTTTCAGCAGCAGATAAAATAAAAGAATAGAGTAGAAGAAAGACAATAGGAAAGTTGACAATTATGAAATAGTTGTTGAGGATTACCAGGAAAGTTGAAAATTATGAAACATGTTGAGGATAATAGTTCTTAGGTATTTTTGAGGTAATGTCATGACTCATTAATTATATACGGCTGTATGAGTCACTGTCCTGTGATTGAAACAAAACACCATTCATTAATGTAAAGGAGATGAAACCTATTTTGGCTCACAGTTTTAATATAATCAGTCCATGTTTGGGCTGCTCCATGGCAGACAAATGAAGTCAGGAAGATAAGTCTTTTGCAAATGGGAAGGAGAGCAAGAGACATAAGGTGGAGAGTTGAGGGAGGGAAGGAGAACATGGAAAGAATTGGGATATTTTATCAGGTGCAACCACCCATAGCAGATGTAATCATTTTATACCCAGAGATGGGGGTACTAACAAGAATTAAGGTGGGTTAAGAATATATACCTACTCACTAAGTTGAATGTAAACATTACATACTAAAAATATGTACTCATAAAATTAAATTATAAAAAATAAAAAAAGAATATCCAGGGGAACGTTTTTCATTACATGGTTGCCAGGAATCAGAGAACAGCAGAAGAAACAAGGGATAAGAATATATTCTTCCAAGTTACTGCCCCAGTATTTGCCACTTACCATGTTTCCTCACTTATCAAATGTCTTTTCGGAGGACATTTTAGATTAAAAATATATTGGTATATACAATAACCATTACTATGGCACTGTTTTCTTCAGCTAAGACTGGCTGTATCATTATAAAAATAAGGTGATAACCAGAAGAATATGGTAAAAAGTTGTGAGGTACACCAAGGTAAATTCATTGCTTTGATCTGTATACCACTAACTAGTAGCTAAATCAGAAATGTATTGTCTCACAGTTCTGGAAACTATAAGTCAAGATTAAGTTTGATAGGTGGTTGGTTTACTTTGAAAGAAAAGAATTACTTTTTTTACCTGCTTCACTTACCTACTGTTGTTTTGCTGTTAATCTTTGTCATTATTTTGTTATTTTTTGAAGATACTCTAGAAACAGCATCCTAATATTCACTTTCGTCTCCATATATGTGAAGTGTCAGTGTCCAAATCCTCCCCTTCTGAGACAAGGTCTCGCTGTATAGGCCAGGCCAGCCTTGAGCTCACTCTGTAGCACAAACAACTCAAACTCACAGCAGTCCTCGTATTTCACCCTCTCAAATGTTAAGATTACAAGCACGTGCCGACAAATTCCTCCTTCTTATAAGCATAAAAGTCATAGCACATTAAAATATAGCCTAATAACCTATTTTAACAAATTACATACTTAATTCATATTTTTACATAATCCCACATTCTGTAGTACTGATTTTAGACCTTCAAAATACTCAGTGGGGGAGGAAACATAATTCCAACCACAAGACAGTAAAGTTTTAGTTGTGGAAAGCAGAGAAGAAAGGGAAAAAGAAACTGGATGCTTGTGTGAAAGGATTATAGGAGGAGTTTCATCTGTGTAAGCACAGAATCTGAAGTGTATGAGAACAAAAAAAATATATAAGGTTAAGTTGTTAGACGTATTTCTCTGTTAGCTGAACCAAAAACAGAGGTCACTTTAATTTTTGCTCGTCTCTTTGAGATCATTTTTCTTTTTAGCATGACTGGTATATTTCTGTTACCACTAGATTTTTTTTTATTTGTTCAGGTAAGAAGGCAAAGTCTGTCCCAGAATAATGTATCTTAACAAGAATATGAAAACACATTTTAAAATTGTAACTATTAACCCTGAAATTTCAGAAGACTGAGTTTTGTGTATGATTTATTAATGTTTTGAAAATGCTGTGATTTGTTCAGTGAAGTATATTTGGACACAGTGTTGCCTTCGTTAACAAACTTCATTCAGTTCACAATTCTGGAAGAGATGGTCATGATTGTGTAGGAAGGATAGCTATGGTCATGTTTGTCACTGGATGAAGAGTTTGTGAACAACAAAAAAAATTTTTCCAAATGCTTCTATTTCTGAAGCACATTACTGGAAAACAAAATGTTCACAAACTAAGACAAAAATGTCTCTCTTGTTTGATTTTCAGTATATGGAGTATAGAATAAAACATCTATGAAATAAGCATTCATTATTGAAATAGATATGTTTGTTTGCTTTATTAACATGCATTTATTATGAGCCAGGTCTGTGCTATAGTCCAAAGAACCTAAAACTAAAAGAACTGGGATGTTTTCTCTGGAAATTCCTAATACATTAAGACAAATTTTATCTAAACAACATTTACTAATCATAAGTATAATCACCTCCAATATATTTCAGTATAGAAAGATATGGCAGGAACATTTGATTACCAGGTCAATCATCCATTCTACTTGTTTCATCATAATAGCACTCAGTATTTGTTCATGCTCAGTGCTCCCAGAGATGAAAAGTCTCTCCAGTCCAAATGTACTCCTCTGTCATAGAATGAAGTTGAGTGATATGCAGATAACCAAAGCCTAAAAAGTAGTACAGAAGTGCGTTGCTGTGGGAGCTTCAGGAAAAAAATACTGTGTCCAAGTAGCAGGGCATGGTGGCCCAGACGTGCAATTCCAGCACTATGGGGGGTTGACACAAGAATAGGAATTTCAAACTCAACATGGACAACTTAATTAGTTCATGATATCCTGTCTCTAACTAACTGTGGGTGTGGCGATGTATATGCCTTTCATCCCAGCACTTGGGAGCCGGAGGCAAGAGGATCATTCCAAATTTAAGTCTAGCCTGTGAGACAAAATTGAACTCAAGGCCAGCTTGAACTGTATAGTGAGACCCTGTCTCAAAAAAACAAAAAAAAAAAAAAAGCAGTGGATTCTGCCTTTGTTAATAAATAAATAAATAAATACAACTGGGAATGTAGCATAACGTGAATCGTCAGATTCAGTCACTAGGACTTTCATGTTACACTGGTAATTACAATGACTGGCTTAAAATTCTTTAGTTTTTATTTTACTCTATGATTTGATTTTTAAAAAAGTACCTCTCTCTTCTGTGAAGTATATAAAATTCAATTTTCCAAAATACTTAACAATATGTGAAAGTGCGTGGCACGTTCCTATAATTTCAGGTCTCTGGAGGTTGAGGTAGGAGGATCACCCCGAGTCCAAGGTCAGACGAGGCTACGTAGTGAGCTTAAGGTCGGCCTGTATTACACAGTGAGATCCTGTCTCAAGTAGCAAAAACAAACAAACAAAGTAAGTGCATACCAATTGTTTGAAGGCCATATTTATTAAAAATGTTATCATGAAATACAGGTCTTGGAATTTAAATTCAATGTGATTATATGTAATTAATTATATCTGTATCTAATACGAGAGTAGCTTTACAAATGATGAAGAATATTATTTTACCTACATGTCCCTAAAGTGCTTCAGTTTAAAATCATGATTTATTCCTACATCCTTTTTCTTTTTCTTTGTTCTGCATCATTATGCATAATATTTCTCTGTCCCAGTCACTAGCTCCAGAAAATTAGAAGTCATTATGAGTATTCATTTCTATGTCACTGTAAACTTTTGACCAATCTGGCATATTCTATAAGTTTTAATATCTGAATGTCCCTCACATCTTCCCTTCTTTTCTTTTCTCATGATTATCGGTTACATCATGTGCATATAGTTTTCACGTGTCATTGTAGTAACTTCCTAAAGTGTTCCCTTACCTTCAGTGTATTTTCTTTCATTTCTGTCTTCTAGATAATGACATTTCTTTCAACATGTTAATTGGTGAGTCTTTCCTTAACAATCTATTAATAACATTTTAAAATGTTTCTGAAAACGTTCGCATTGCAGTTATTTTTTTAAAACATTCTGGCCTTCCCCTGAAAGATTACCTTTTTTTCCAGCATACTGAACTGCAATGAAAGGCAACTACTGAATTCCTAAATTACATCAGGATCGAGTTTGTACATTCTGTTCTTTCTGTGCTGAATGATTTTCTAACCTCTATATATAGCTGTTCCCTTCTGATACCTCATAACTGAGCTCCAAAGAAATATTTTGGAGAGCTTTTCTTTGACCTCTCAATAGGGAAGAAGACTTATTTTGTTACCATAACAACTTCTGTACATAATTCCTTGCATTATTCCAAGTTTGTGCCTGCTGCCCAGCACACCACTCAGACCGCAGAAGGCACACAGCACGTCCACACTGACGGCAGGGATGAGGGGTTTCTTCCCTTTTTTATTTTATCTTTTGTGTGTCACATATGCTGCTATTTTAAAAAGCAATTTACAGCTACTGCTTTTAAGCATCTGTCATTCAAACTTGCTCATACAGGAAAATTCTTTCCAACCTTTGTTGAAGGTAAATATTTTTTTTTCTTTTAACTTTTTTTTTTAATTTAAAAGAGAATAAAACAAAAGGGGGCAGTACACAGCAGATCAGAAGAGGACAACATAGGCAACAGTACTTTACATTAAGTCAACAGGACATCAACAGTATCTAACACCATATCTCTTACTCTGCTATAGTTGAGCATAGTTTCAATTACAATACTATCAAACATAACACAATAGTATAAAGCCATGCATAGAGTGAAAGAATTACAGGGCTTTCTGAACCGAATAACAGAAAATCATCAATGGGTACTATAATATCTCATTTCTGATAAAAAAGAAAAAAATTTGTTTGAACTATCACACATATTCAAATTCCAATAAGACACAATATGGTAGATAGAACCAATGGAAGTAGAACAAAAAAAGCATGGTAGGACTTCTAAGAAGGATAATATTAAATCAGCAATAGCTGGCATAATGTTTTCTTCAAAACAGCTGTTCATATCATCATGTATGATATAGTCAAACAAAACAGGATAACACCATTCCAACTGATGATTTAAAACTTTGAAAGACTTCGAAGCTAAGAGATGGGGCCTCATGCTTACCATAAAGTCTTATATACTCTTATCAAATCTCATGTTAGGGAGATTATATGGTATTTACCCTTGTGAGTTTGGTTTATTTCACTTAAGAGAATGGTCTCAAGTCGTGTCCATTTATTTATAAATATCTCGATGTAATCATTCTTTATAGCAGAGTAGTATTCCATTGTATGAAAATGCCACAACTTTTTTATCCATTCCTCAGTTGATGGGCACTTAGCTTGTTTCCAAGATCTGGCTATTACGAATTGTGCTGCTATAAACATGGGTGCACATATATCACTGTGGTATGATGTTTTCAGTTCTTCTGGAAATATGCCTAGAAGTAGAATAGCTGGGTGAAATGGGAGTTCCATACCCAGCTTTTTGAGGAATCTCCAGACTGAGTTCTGCAGTGGCTGCACCAGTCTACACTTCCACCAACAGTACAGAAGAGTTCTTGGCCATTCTTTCTGGAGTGAGATGGAATCTCAGTGTGGTTTTAATTTGCATTTGTCTCATGACTAATGATGATGAACATTTTTCATGTATTTATTTGCCATTTGTATTTCTTCATCTGAGAACTGTGTATTCATTTCAGATGCCCATTTTTGGATTGGGTCTTTGAATTTCGAGGGTTGTTGGGAGCCAGTCCTAATGGGCATGCACGCAAGATGGCGCCCGCACTCTGCCTATACCGCTCCCCCGCCCATCGTGTGCCCAAGATGGCGCCTACATCCTGCTTCCGGGTTCTTGCTCAGGTTGCAACCAGCACCAAATATGGCTACACACAATCTGCCCCGCGCTAATGGCCAATAGCTCGCCTCCACGTAGAACCCTTCGATTGGCTATAGACAGCTTATAAGC
>PVJX010047202.1:0-11982 GCA_004027295.1 Dolichotis patagonum
TTCGGATGAAGGGCAGGCCTACCAGCCCCAAAGAGTCCCGCCGAGATGCAGGTGTGCGCAGACTTTTGATCCAAACAGCCCAGGCCACTCTACGGGTCCGAGAGTTTCGGGTCCCATAGAGACAGCCTGAGATGCTGCTTTCTGGGAGACTTCCTGCAGGTGAAGGGCGGGGCTACGGACCCAAACAGACCTGGCCCAGATGCCAATCTCCAGGCAGTTCTCTGTGGATGAAGGGAGTGCTTACCAGTCCCAAAGAGTCGCTCCGAGATGCAGGTCTGTGCAGACTTTCGATCCAAACAGCCCAGGCCACTCTACGGTGTCCAAGAGCTTCGGGTCCCAAAGAGACAGCCTGAGATGCTGCTTTCTGGGAGACTTCCTGGGGGTGAAGGGTGGGGCTACAGGCCCAAACAGACCTCGCCCAGATGCCGATCTCCAGGCAGTTCCTTGCGGATCTACATATATTTTCTTTTCCCTTTCTTTTTCTTTTTCCAGGTGTGTGGCGCTGGTGTTATAGTGATGAGCATAGCTGCTTTCCCTTTTCTTTTTCCTCCTTTTCCCTGAGATATTATTGTTTCCTTTTGAGCAGATTCTTATCCTTTCACTATATTTATTGAGGATTTTGTATCTTATGTACTCTTATCTTTCTTACACTAGGGAGACAATACAGCATTTACACATGTGAGTTTGATTTATTTCACTCATGAATATGCTCTTAAGTTGTATCCATTTATTTGTACATATCTCAATGTGATCATTCTTTATAGATGAGTAGTACTCTATTGTATAAAAATACCACATCCTTTTTATCTATTCCTCAGTTGATGGGCATTTAGGTTGTTTCCAAGATCCGGCTATTACAAATTGTGTTGCACATATATCACTGTGATATAACGTTTTCAATTCTTCTGGAAAAATGCCCAGAAGTGGAATAGCTGGGTCAAATGGGACTTGCAAACCCACCTTTTTTAAGGAACCTCCAGACTGACCTCCACAGTGGTTGCACCAGTCTGAACTCTCACCAACAATGCAGAAGTGTTTGCTTTTTCCCACAGCCTCTCCAGCATCTATTGTTGGTAGTTTTCTTTGTCCTGGCCATTTTTTCTGGAATGAGATTGAATCTCAGTGTGGTTTTAATTTGCATTTCTCAAATGACCAGTGATGGTGAACATTTCTTCATGTATTTACTTTCCATTTGTATTTCTTCATCTGAGAATTGTGTATTCTTCTCAGACGTCCATTTTTGGATGAGGATTTTGAATTTGGGGGATCTGATTTTCAAATTTTTTATATATTTTAGACAGAAATCCTTTGTCTGAGGGACAGTTGACTAAGATTTTGTCCCAATTTGTAGGTTTTCTTCTCGCTGTGTTGGAGGTTTCTTTCTACATTCAAAAACTCTGTAATAAGATTTGATCCCAGTTATTGATTCTGGGAAGTATTTCCCACACACATTGATTTTTATTCATGAATTCTCTACCTTTCCTTATGTTTTCAAGATTTCTACCTACTTTGTCTTCCAACAGATTTACTGTTTCTGCTTTAATATTCAGATCTTTGATCCATTTAGATTTTAGTTTAGTTCATGGTGATAGGCTTTGGTCTAGTTTTAGTTTTTGGCACATGGAGAGCCAATTTTTCCAGCACTAGGTATTAAAGAGACTACTTTTCTTTTAGTGAATTTGTTTGGCCACTTTATCAAAGATAATGTGGCTGAGTGTGTTTGTAGCTGTATATTCTAATCTATTCCATTGATCTTCATGTCTGTTTTTATTCTGGTACCATTTTGATTTTATTACAGTAGCTTTGTATTATAACTTCAAGTCAGGGATTGTGATGCCTCCTACCTTACCTTTGTTGCTTAGAACTACCTCTGCTTTTCTAGGTCTCTTCTGGTTCCAGATGAATTTTAAGAATGATTTCTCTAGACCTGTGAAGTATGCTAGTGGTACTTTGATAGAAATTGCATTACATCTTTATGACAATTTTGGGAGAATGGCCATTTTTACAATGTCTGATCTTCCCAGCCATGAACAAGGAATATCTCTATTTTCTGAATTCCTTTTTGTTTTCTTTTTTCGGGGTATTATAATTTTCCCTGAATAGATCTTTTACTTCTGCTCTTAGATTGAATCCTAGGTATTTCATTTTTTGGATGGTAGTGTGAAGGATGTGTCTTCTCTTATTTGTCAATGATTTTGTTGTTTGTGTATAGGGATGCTACTGATTTTTGAGTGTTGACATTGCATCCAGCTACATTACTGAATTTATTTATTATACGTAGGTGTTTATCAATGGAGTTTCGGGGGTTTTCTATGTAGAGTATCATGTCATCTTCAAATACTGATAATTTAACTTCTTTTCTTATCCTTAATCCTTTTTTCTCTGTCTCTTTTCTAATTGCTCTGGCCAGTATTTCCAGCAGTATATTGAATAGGAGTGGCAATAATGGACATCCTTGTCTTGTTTCTGATTTTAGGGTAAATGCTTTTAGTTTTTGGTCATTTAATATGATGCTGGCTGTTGAGTTGTCATAGATGGCTTTTATCATATTGAGGTAAAGACCATCTATTCCAATTTTCTGTAAGGTTGTTACCATAAGTAAGTGTTGGACCATATCAAAAACTTTTTCTGTATTTATAGAAATGATCATGTTATTCTGATTTTTGATTCTGTTGATATGGTTATTCCATTTATTGATTTATGCATGTTTAAACAACCTTGCATTCTTGGGATGAATCCCACTTGGTCTGGTGTATAATATTCTTGATGATTTGCTGCATTCTGTATGCCAATATTTTATTGAGAATTTTTGCATCTTCATTCATTAGGGAGACTGGCCTGTGGCTCACTTTTTTGGCTGGGTCTTTCTCAGGTTTCTGCATTAGAATAATATTTGCTTCCAGAAATACGTTAGGGAGAATTTCTTTCCACTCAATTTCATTAAAGAGTTTGGGGAGTGTCAGTATTAAGTCTTCCTTGAATTTCTTGAAGAATTCTTCAGTGCATCCATCTGGACCTGGGCTTTTCTTTGTTAGTATGATTTAGCTACATGTTCAATATCGTTAATTGAAACTCAGTTATTCAGCAGTTTTACATCTTCTTTTCTTATATATTTATTTATAAAAGAGAAAAGCCAGAAAACAAGAACAAAAAGCAAAAGGCATAAACAACAACAACTCAAAACAATATCAATATAGGTTTTCAAAACAGAATGAAAGAAATTTAACAATGGTTGTTATATTTCATATTTTTCTTTTCTTTTTTCTTCAAAGAAATAAAAGAAAATAGAAAAGCAGAAAAGGGCAGAAAATACTGAATTCAAGGAATTCAAAGGAAAAAAATTCTCATCATAGAATCACTTGTTGATACATGACTTATTGTCATCTCAAAAAATAGTTGCCAAAGTTACAAAATCAAATCATAAATAGACACTCAAATGTTGACAACACAAATCCTTCTGTTCAATGTTTCAGCAGAAATTCAGTAATATGGTCAACTATCTTGCACACTGTACATTTTGTTACACTCTTTAGAGCACTTTCCTTCCGTTTCACTCTCATAATATCTATCATACTCTTTGGATCCCAGTAATGCATCACTTTTTGTTATTTTTTTACACTGGAGAGACAATGTGATATTTACTCATGTGAGTTCTGTTTATTTCACTAATTAGGATAATTTCAAGTTGGCTCCATTTACCTATAAAGACCACAAGACCATATTTTTATGGCTGAGTAGTATTCCATTGTATAAAAATACCATATTTTTTTCAACCAATTTGCAGTTTATGGGCATTTTGGCTGTTTCCAAGATTTAGTTATCACAAATTGTGGAAGTATCTTGTTTCTCCATTAAATTTGAATGAAAGTTTTTCTGGGTACATCAGTCTGCATTGAAAATTGTTTTCTTTCAGGGCTTGAAATATCTCATTACAATGAAGTCTTGACTTGAGAGTTTGTGCTGAAAAGTCTGCTGTGATTCTCATGGGCTTTCTGGTATAGGGGACTTGTGTTTTTTCTCTAACAGCTTTTAGTATTCTGTTTTTATGCTGTATGTCTGAGATCTTAATTATTATGTGGCTGGGTGTAAGTTTATATGGTTGTGACTGTTTGGTGTTCTATATGCCTGACTGATCTGCATGTCAGATTTTTTCACCATGTTTGGGAAATTTTCTCCTATTATTTCTGTGAATATTTTACATATGTCACTTGTATTGACATATGTAATTGTCCAGTGTCTTCACTAATGCCTATTAATCTTATATTGTTGCTCTTGGCATCATCTTAAAGGTTCTGGATTGTCATTTCCTGCTGCTTTGTTATTTTTAAAAGTTCTCTCTTTTCATGATCACTAATTGTGATCCTGTCCTCAATGTCCCAAATCCTATTGTCAGCTTCATGTAAATAGTTTTGCATGCTTTGAATAGAATTTTTTGTTTCTTGGATGTCTCTTTCAGTTTGCTTCATGAATTCAGCCTGTTTCTATATTGTTCATTCAAGGTTTCAGTTTCCCATGTTCCTGTCCTTTTTTCTCTATTTCTTCTTTAGCTGAACTCAGCAACTCCTTTACTAAGGTTATTATTTCTATCTTTACGTGTGAGAGTACTTCTAATTTGATTTCTTCTATGGCCTCATAGAGTTTTTTTTTTTTATTTCATTCGCTATCTTTTCAGAGATATCCGGTGTGTTACTTTTGGAGTCCTCTATTTCAGTGTCTCCTGTACTTGCACCTGGTGGACTGGATGTTTGATATTGCATTTTGCTTTTTCATTTTGCCTTTTTTCCTCTTTTGAGTTAGTGTTTGGTCCTTCAGACCTGCTAGTGTAAACTGTTGGTAGTGGGTATCTTGGTGTCCTACTGTCAGGTTGATATTTGTCCAATTGCTGGGTCCCACAATGAATAGGTGTGCCAGTTACCTGACTGCCTGCTGCAGGGTCTGTTGGGTGAGTCCTATATTCTTCCTGGGCTGACAAGCCTAGTAGTACTGATGTAGGTCAACTTTTAGTTCCTTCTAGTACTTTATCTCAGGTTGTTCCAGGTCATCAAATCTCTCTGTCTATAGTGTTTGTGTTGGCTGAGGCCCTACTGTGTCCCTATTGTGTGCCTGTGTGTCTCATAAACCCTTTTGATTTTCTTCAAGTTGGGAGAGTCCTTGTCAACAAACTCCTCACTCTGCCTGATGTTTTCTGTGTGTAGGAAGGAGTCACCCTCACTCTTGTCACACTTACCAAGGTCTTACAGTTAGTTGGAGGGAGCTTTACTATTGGCCCTATTTAGGCACTCTACACCTCTATTTTAGGAGCATACTCACCACACTAACTGGAGCCAGTTTAGATCTTGTTATGGTGAGGCAGTCACTTAATCTCTCTTCAAGCTAGCACAGGTAGCCCACTGTAGTTCCTCTGGGCATGGAGTTCCAAGTTTGCCTGGTAAAATCTGGGATTCTGACACCTCCTCCTGAGTGTGCACAGTTCGGGCCCTGCATGGGTTGCTGGCACTGCTGGCTTCTCGGGGTTCAAGGAGCACACTTTGGTTAGGCTTGCTGGTCTCTCTCACCTGCCTTGGGGTGGTATCAGACACAGGGCTTAGTCCTACTGCATGGCCGCAGAGTTCCAAGTTTTCCCTGTGGGTGCTAGGATTCTGCATGCCTCCAGAGTGCACACAGAGAGGGCCTAGGGTGGGCTCCTGGTCCCCCTAGCTGCCTGGGTCTTGCCAAGCTCAGTCCAATCAATACATTTTGGTTTTTATTACTCCTACATTTCTTACTGCTTTTCACACTAGAGACACAATATGAGATTTATAAATATCATTCTTATTTATTTCACTAATGAGGATAGGCTCAATTTGTCTCCATTTACCTATGAAGGCCTCAAGATCATCCTTTATTATAGCTGAGTAATATTCCATTGTGTAAAAATACCACATCTTTTTCATCCTCTCTGCAGTTGATGGGCATCTTGGTTGTTTCCAAGGTTTAGCTATCACAAATTGTGCTGCTATAAACATGGATGCACATACATCACTATGATATGACCTTTTCAGTTTTCCTGGGAAAATATGCAGGAGGTGAATAGCTGGGTTGAATGGAGCTTGCCAACCTAGTTTTCTGAGAATTCTCCATTCTGATTTCCATAGTGGTTGCACCAATCTATACTCCTACCAACAGTGGAGCAGTAGTCGTTTTTCCCCACAGCCTCGCCAACATTTGTCATCAGTTGATTTCTGGATGGCAGCTATTCTTTCCGGTGTGAGATGATATCTCAATGTTGTTTTAATTTGCATTTCATGAATGACCATTGATGCTGAACATTTCTTCATGTATTTGTTTGCCATTTGTGTGTCTTCATCTGAGAATTGTGTATTCATCTCAGATGCCCATTTTTGGACAGTGTCTTTGAATTGGGGGGGGTTGATGTTTTTCAATTCTTTATATGTTCTTGATATAAGTCCTTTGTCTGAGGGGTTGCTGGCTAAAATTCTTTCCCATTCTGTAGGTTTTCTTTTCACTCTGATGGTGATTTCTTTTGAAGTGCAGAAGCTTTTTAATAATATGAGATCCCAGTTGTTGATTCCCATGTAGTTTGTGTTTTGTTCATGAATTCTCTGCCTACCCATATGTCTCTAAGACTTCTACATATACCTTGTCTTCCAGTAGACTTAGTGTTTCTGTTTTAATGTTTAGGTCTTTGATCCACTTAGACTTTAGTTTTATGCATGATGATAGGCACCATTTATTAAAGAGTTTTTTTCTCATTCTGTGGGTTTTGTATTCACTCTGTTGATGATTTTTTTAAAGTGCAAAAAATTTTCAATAATATGTGACCCCAGTTGTTGATTGTTTGAAGTGTTTCCCTCACAGTTTGTGTTTGTTCATGAATCCTGTGCCTACACCTATGTTTCCAAGATTTTTACCTACCTTTTCTTCCAGGATATTTCATGTTTATCTTTTAATATTTAGACATTTAATCCATTCAGACTATAGTTTTGTACATAGACTAAGGCATGGGTCTAGTTTCAGGCTTTGGCATGCAGAGAACCAATTTTTCCAACACTATATATTACAGAGGCTATCCTTTTTACAGTGAACATGTTTAGCATCTTTGCCAAATACCAGGTGGCTTAGTGTCTGTGTAGTTGCTTTGGCATTTTCTAATTGGTTTCATTTTCTTCAGGTTTATTTCTTTGCCAGTACCATGCTGATTTTATCACTGTGGCTTTGTAATATAGTTTCAGGTTAGGAATTGAAATGCCTCCTGCCTTGCCTTTGTTGCCCAGAATCACCTTTGCTATTCTAGTTTTCTTCTGTTTCCCAAAGAATTTTAGGAGTGTTTTCTCTAGATCTGTAAGTTATGTTAGTGGTATTTTGATTGGAATTACATTAAATTTGTATAACCATTTTGGGAGTATGGCCAATGATGGTTCTTCCTTGACCCTTCCATTTTCTAATATCCTCTTCAATCTTCTTTTTTAGCATAGGACAAATTTGAACTTCTAAGAATTTCAATTTTTTAGATGCCATTGTGAAAGGTGATATTCCCATAATCTCTCTCTCTCTCTCATGGAGAGAAATTGTATTGATTTCTGCTCTAATCTTTACAATTTCCTTACTTCTGTGAGCTTTGGGTTTAACTTTCTCTTCTTTTTCTAGAAGCTTGAAATGAAGCAGTAAATTGTTTACTTGTGCTCATTCTGTTTTCTTGATATGACAATTTATTGCTGTATATTTCCTTCTTAAGATCACTTTCATTGCATCCCACAAATTACACTGTTGTTTCCTAATTTTCACTGAATTATAGGTATTGCTTTATTTCTTCTTGAATTTCATCTGTGTCCCACTGGTTGTTCAGAACATTATGTAAGTTCCCTATATTTATGCAAGTTTTACAATTTCTTTTGCCATTAATTTCCAATTTCATTGCGCTATGTTGAGATTTTATGCATGGGATAATTTCAATGCCTTTGCATTTACTTAAGAATATTTTATGTGATAATATATAGTCTATTTTGGAGAATGTCCCATGTACAGCTGAGAAGAATGTTTATTCTTATGTGGTTGTGTGGAACACTCTCTAAACGTCTACTAAGTCCAGTTGCTCACAGGTATGATTCAGTTCTATTATTTCTTTGCTGATTTTTTGTCCAGTTGATTTATCTCTTTGTGGTAGTGGGCTGTTAAGGTCCCCTGCAATATTTGGGTTGTTGTGTATTTGGTTTTTCACGTCCTTTAGTATCTGTCTTATATAGTTGGGTGCTCCTGTGTTTGGTTCATATATATTTATAATTGTTAGTTCTTCATCTTAAATTTTTCCACTTATGAGTATGTAGTGACCTTCTTTGTCTCTTTTAATCATTTTAGGTTTGAAGTTCACATTGTCTGTAAATAGAATAGTTACTCCTGATTTTTTCTGGGTTCCCATTGCATGCAGCACTGTTTTCCATCTTTTGACTTTTAATCTATGAGTTTCTTTTTGAGTCAGATGTGTTTCTTGTATACAGCATATTGTGGGATCCTGTTTATTGATCTATTCTGTCAACTTATTTCTTTTGATACTTGAATTGAGTCCACTTACATTTACGGATATCACTGATATGTACTGGCTCAACTTTGACATGTTATGTTTCAATTGTTTGCTTTCTGATTTCCCCCCTTATTTAATTGCTTGTCCTACTTGGTGGTTTTTTTCTGTTGTTCTGGGGATTGTGGTCATTTTTATCTCTGTCTAGTATGTCTTTCAACACTCTTTCTAGGGTTGGTTTGGTGGATGTGAATTTCTTTAGTTGTTCTTTGTCATGGAAGTATGTTATTTCTCCATTACATGTGAATGAAAGTTTTTCTGGGTACAGCAGTCTGGGTTGAAAGTTGTTTTCTTTCAGGGCTTAAGATACCTCACTCCAAGCTCATCTTGACTTGAGGGTTTGTCCTGAAAGTCTGCTATGATTCTAATGGGGTTTCCTTGATAGGTGAGTTGTGTCATTCTCTAACAGCTTTTAGTATTCTGTTACAATGCTGCATGTCTGTTATCTTAATTATTATATGTCTGGGTGTAGATTTATGTAGGTTGTGATTCTTTGGTGTTCTATATGCCTCAGTTATCTGCATATCAGTTCTAACCTGGCTCCATGTGCACTGCTGGCTGGGTTCCAAGTTCTTCAAGGTGGTCTGTCAGGATGGCAATGGTCATGGGAGGGGCCCATGGCTAGCCAGGCCTGGTGTGTGCTACTGACTGGAGTTCCTGGGAGAGGTGAGGTGGTCTGCCAGGAAGGCAGGAGTTGTGGGAGAAGCCTGGGTCTAGCCCAGCCCCACATGCACCACTTGCTGGAGATTTTAGTCCCATGTGGTAGACTGCCTCGATGGGGTAGGTCATGTTGGGGGTCTGGGTCTAGCCTGGCCCTGTGTGTACCACTGGCTAGAGTTTCTGGTTCTCACAAGGTGGTCTACCAGGACAGCGGAGGTCATGGTATATTTATTTAAAATAATATTAAGTGATTTTTAAAAAATTTTTATTTAAAGAGAAAAAACAAAAAAGAAAACAACCAAAGAAAACAGAAAAAGGCAGCAACAATACAGAATTCCAAAGGCAAAAAATAAAAGAACAACAATGAAACAAAAACAAAAACACTAAGAAATCTCTTCTTGATAAAATACATACTGTCATCATTGGAAATAGTTGTTCAAGTTACAAAATTAAGGCATGCAAAGTAGACATTCAAACAGTGAGACTGTTAACAGCTCTACTCAACAACCTAACAAAAACAGTAATATGGTCATCTATCTTACACACTTAAAAATACATGCAGTTATATCCTTTAGAGCACTTACTTTTCCCCTCTTTTTTAAAATATGTTTTTAAATTTTATTTTAAAGGGGGTAAAATTAAAACAACACAACAGAACAGAACAGGACATTAAAAAGCATAAATTTCAAAGCTAGACAACCAGGGATCTTCACTACCTGTCATATTATCTCTGTTTTTCTTCCAAATGGTTATCCATATCTTTGCATATGGGGAGCACATACTAAATAACATAGCCAATCTTTTCACAAGATGTGTAGTTCACTGGCTCCCACTTGCTGGGGGTAGCATAGGACAGGGGACAGCATGACATGAGATGTCTAATTCTCAGCCCACATGCCAGCAGGCTCACAGCTGGCCCCCAGAGAGGGGAGGAGCTCCTTGTTCTCCTGGCACCCTGAGTCAAAGGCACAGTGCAGGTCTGATGCACCAGGATCTCTCTGCTTCAGTATGATGAAAGTCTGCCACACTCACAGCAACCTCCCAGAGAGGGGAGGAGCTCCTTGTTCTCCCGGCAACCTGAGTCAACTGCATAGTGCAGGTCCCGAGGCACCAGGATCTCTCCCCTGCAGGCCCCCTAAACTCCACCATACTCATCTGCTATTTCTTTCTGATGAATTGACCATTACATTTCTAAAGTTCTGAAATGGCCAACAGACCACAAAAAGAAATCTTTTTAGGCTCCTGTTTGAAACCAGCAGCTACAGCAATCTGCTGGCCTTGCTTCAGGGCCAGTATTAAGTGATTTTTTAAGTTAAGATTTTTCAAATGTGTGCATCCTTTTTCCTGTGTCTCAAGTTTATTATTCTTTATGGCTCCACTATACATAATAACCATATATTTTAATCCATTCATCCTTTGATTGGCATATATGCTCTTTCCACATTTTAGAACATACAAATTGTGTTACTCTAAAGAAGGATTGGGCATAGATGGCTGTGGTAGGATGGTTTTAATGTTTTTGGACAGATAAATGGATGCACCTTTAAACATAATATTAAATGAGATAAATTGGATTTATTTTTTTTATTAACTTGAAAGAGAAAAAAACAAAAGGGGGCAGTACAGAGCAGATCAGAACAGGACACCATAGGCAACACAGTACTTTACATTAAGACAACTGGACATCAACAGTACCTAACACCATATCTCTTACTCTGCTATGGTTGAGCATAGTTTCAAATACAATAATATCAAACATAACACAATAGTATAAAGCCATGCATAGAGTGAAAGAATTCCAGGGCTTTCTGAACCAAATAACAGAAAATGATCAATGGGTATTATAATATCTCATTTTTGATAAAAAAGAAAAAAATTTGTTTGAACTATCACACATATTCAAATTCCAATAAGACACAATGTGATAGATAGAACCAACGATAATAGAACAAAAAAAGCATGGTAGGACTTCTAAGAAGGATAATATTAAATCAGCAATAGCTGTCATAATGTTTTCTTCAAAACAGCTGTTCATATCATCACGTATGATATAGTCAAACAAAACAGGATAACACCATTCCAACTGATGATTTAAAACATTGAAACACTTCAAAGCTATGAGATGGGGCCTCATGCTTGCCAGAAAGTCTTATATACTCTTATCAAATCTCATATTAGGGAGATTATATGGTATTTACCCTTGTGAGTTTGGTTTATTTCACTTAAGAGAATGGTCTCAAGTCGTGTCCATTTATTTATAAATATCTTGATGTGATCATTCTTTATAGCTGAGTAGTACTGCATTGTATAAAAATGCCACAACTTTTTAAGCATGGGATAATTTCAATTCTTTTGCATTTAGTTAAATATGTTCTGTGGGCTAGTATATGGTCTATTTTAGAGAATATGCCATGTACTACTGAGAAGAAGATGTATTCTGATGCTGTTGGATGGAACACTCTGTATACATCTATCAAGTCCATTTGTTCACAGGTGTGATTCAGTTCTGTTCTGTCTTTGCTGATTTTCTGTCTAGTTGATCTGTCCTTTTGGGTCAATGGTGTGTTAAAGTCTCCTGTTATAATTGTATTATTGCTTATTTGATTTTTTATTTCTGTTAGTATTTGCTTTATATAGCTGGGTGCTCTGAAATTTGGTGCATATATATTTAAGATTGTTATCTCTTCCTCTTGAAGTTTTCCCCTAACTAGTATGTAGTGACCTTCTTTATCTCTTTGGATCATTCT
>PVJX010047203.1:0-11975 GCA_004027295.1 Dolichotis patagonum
AATTGCTTTGCAGTTGTGATACTGAACCTCCCTTTTCTCAGACACCCCAGAAAAAGAAACCCAGAAAAAGTGGGATAAGGAGAGACAGAGGCAGCTCATGTTCTACCTCTGGAGAGAGGAGGCGTGGTTGGGAAATCCTCTGGGACCCTGGAGAACTCTGCTGCAGGTCCCAAGGCTATGGGAGCTGAAGGAAAGAACCTGCAGGGAGACCAGAAGCCCCATAAGGGAAGACCTCGGCCAGGGTGAGGAGAGGCTCTGTGCCTTCCTGCAGCTGGTGTGCCTGGGCCTCCTGTTCTGCGTCTCTTCCCCCAGCGGCGTTTTGTGGCTGAGTTCTTTTCTAACTCAGAATCTACCTGCGTTGTTGAAGAAGCCAGGTGCAGAGGAGTATGGTCAGGGGGCTCTGGCGATATGGAGCCCACAGGCCACCTGCTGATGGGCACTGGGATATGTGTGTTGGGTAGGTCAGGTTTTGGCACCTCGAGTGTGACTTCTCTTAATTGGGGTGACACTGCCACCTGCTTGGGGGAGCCTCGCAGCTGTTCCTCCCCACTTAGTCACTGTCCTTGGAGAAAAGCCTGGTGTGAATCCAGCTCAGAACCTCACCCCCATTGCCTCATGAGTGCGGCTGTCCTGGGCTGCTGTGTCACTCATGGGTTGCAGCTCCTGGGGTGGGGTCAGCATCCTGGGGCAGACAGCGGCTCGCATGGCCCTGTGCCCTGAGGCGCTGACTCCGGCCACTGGGAGGTGAGGTCCCTTGGCTTGGAAAGAACTCAGGTGGCTTCTCCGCGTCTGTTGCCTTTACTCTGCCTCCTGTGCTGCAGTAACACAGGGCCCTGTGTAGAAAGGCAAGTCATACCACAGCCAGGAAGGGCCACTGTCATCCTCTGGTGACAGGAGAGCTGCTCTCCTGTCTGCTTCCACAGCATGACATTAGCTGTGTGTGGCTGTGTTGTCAGAGCAGTGATGAGGCGGCCCTGCTCATGCTCGGTCGATGAAGTGTGGGGAGGTTTTCTCAGTGGTACGTGTTTCCTGTGCTGCCAGCTTCGCTTCAAACCACTCCTGCTCTGTTCCACTGGGGTTTTCTGCAGTGCACTGAGGTTGATTTTTGTGTCCTAGATGAAGAAGTAGAGGATATGTACCTCGTGGACTTCACCCAGAAGATCATAGACAAACGCAGAGAAATGGAGGTGCTGGGCACCAGTAGAGAGCTCCAAAAGGTGGGCGACAGGGACGAGGATGACGATGTTCCTGGTGAAGATGTGCCCCCTCCCCAAGACCCCAGTGAAGAGTGGTAGGTACACTTGGGCGGCCTGGTCAGTGATCCTGTTGGACTGTCACCAGTCTGTTTCTCCTCATTCCCCTGCATTTCCAGTCCGCTGAGACCCTGGCGGTTGGGTTGGGCTGGTCACTACAGGTGTAGAATAGGAGCTCCAATGAAGAGACAGCCACACTAATGACAAATGACCGAGCAACACCCCCTGCCCCACGCCATGCCCTGTGCTGTGCCAGACCCAGATACTGGGTGGTAGTGTCCCGCCCATTGAGGCAGAAGCCTCTGCTGCTCCATGGCCGTGCTTTAGCTTTGCCCATGGCATGGCACAGACCTCGTGGAGGGTTGCTCTGTATCCAGCAGAAGGAGCTCAGGGTGGCCTGAAGCCCTCCTGTGGCACAGCCTCTTTCCAGCGGTGAGGCACGGAGTCATGAGCCTTGGGCAGCCCCAGTCTCACTTTCTACCTGTGTGACCTCAAGACTGGTTTCCTCTCCTATAGAGCTGATGATGCCTGGGTCCCTGGTCCTTTGCCTCGGTCTCCCCCAGATATAGGGTGGTCTGGGCTTTGGTCAGCTTTGTCCCTAAAGTCTGCCTGCCTTCTGCCACATGGGATGAGGGTGAGGGACTGTGCCAGTCTTTCCGTACAGAGATACAGGAGCTCGTAACTGTGTGCTGACGTCTCTGCTGTGATGGTGTTGCTCCAGCATTTGTTTTTTTATTTTAAAGAGAATAAAACAAAAGAGGACAGAACAAAGCAGATCAGAACAACATAAGCACCACAGCACTTTACAACAAGACAACCAGATATTAACAGTAGCAACCATAATGTCTCTTTCTTTGTAATAGTTGACCATGGCTTCAAATACAATAATATCAAACATAATAATATAAAATAATATTTTAATATATAATAATATAATAATAATATAAAACCATTCAAAAGAATGAAAGAATTACAGGGTATTCTGAACCGAATAACAGAAAATGTTCAATGGCTACCTTAATATCTCATTTTCCATAGCTCCAGCATTTGTGCAGTGGAGTTTGAGAGCATGAGAGAGGCATTCCTGGCCCTCACCCTGCCTGCCCTGCTGCGGGGCTTGGGTGTCCCCATGGTGGGCTGTGCTGTGGCTCTTGGTGCTCCCGAGGGTGTCCTTATCAGTCTTGCAGCGCCCTTGTCCTTGGAATGAAGCAGTCTTCTTCCTGCTTCTAGAAGCTTCTGAGCAGTCTGGACCTATTTAGGTGGGTGTCTGGCTGCGTGATATGAAGACCAAAGACAAGGGTACCAGTCCCTTGGCTGCACCTTTCGTCACCTTTGCTCATCAGTGAACTCAGACACACTCAGTGTGCTTCCTGTTTCCTGGTCCTTTTTTTTTTTTTGGAACTGATGATCGAACTCACAACCTTGCACTTGCCAGGCCCTGTTTCCTAGTTCTACCTCACACTTGTCATTGGCACAGGTCAGGGCTTGTGGCCAGGAAAAAAACCTGAGGCAAGCTTTGACAGCCTGCCCTGCACTAGTGTCTCCGCACATGCTTTGGCTTCCTGAGCCTCGGAGGTGGTGGGACTCTGGCTGACTGGCCTCTTGCTGCCCTGGGCCTGTCCCTTCAGGATAGGGTGGGGCTGGAGCAGGGAGCCGTGGCTGCACCATCTCCTGTCTCTGTTTAGCTGGGATCTCTGTGTTTGGGAGGAAGCTGCAGTTGCTTTTCACAGCAGAAATCTTAATCTTCTTTCAGAGCTTCAGTGTCTCTTTTTAAATTGTTGCTTGCTAATGTCTGTATGATTATAAGCAATGTGCCAACCATGTGAGGAGTTTGGGGGCGGCTGAAGGTGTCACTGCTGCCATATGGTGAAGGAAGACGGACTGTGAGCAGTTTTGACACTTTGCTTGTTTTTAAATTAAGCTCCAGAATTGTAATTGCTCGTAAAATCCTTTCAGTAGTTCAATCCCAGGTGGTGGAAAATCTTTCAGCAAAATACTATAAATAATCACACAGACCATCTGGCTTGGTGGTTTTGTCCCCATTCATTAAAAAAAAAAAGAAAAGAAAAAGGAACTGTTTTCTGCATTTAGAGAGGTTTTATTTCTTGTGATAATCAGTCATCAAGACTGTAGTAGTGAATTCCCAGATGTTGGGTGTTTAAATCATGGACCAACAGTTGAAATCAGCATGGCTTGGAAGGAAAGGAATTACCAAACAAAACAAAGCCCTCAGGCTGGATGTGGTAGGACACACCTGTGAACCCAACACTCAGGAGGCTGTGGCAGGTGGATCCCTCTAAGTTCAAGACCAGACTGGACTATAATGAGTTCCAGGACCAGGCTGAACTACACAGCAAGACCTTGTCTCAAACAAACTACGGAGCCCTCATCTGGGCGGTGTCTGACACTGAGGCAGCCCCCAGCTCATACTTGCTGGGCCCTTCCACATGTTGAGCCCCTGCTAAAGGCTGTGGAAGATTCCCTGCCCCAGATCACACAGTTAAAACTTGTTCTGTCACAGTGCATGCAGGTTTTCTTGCAAGCCTGTTTGTGTGTCATGCATGAGAAACAGTCACAGTTTTCATTTCGTCCTGCCGTCTGCCCTGCTTTTCTCCACGTTGTTTGGGCAAAGACTAGGAGAGCACTATGTTGCTTCACCTGCTTTAATGAAGAGTCCAAGCAGTGCCATGACTTGGGAGAGCTTGTATGAACTGGAAGAAATCAGGGAACAAATAACAATGCAGACTTGAGAATACGGGGCTGTGAACAGTAAGAATCTGGGTGCAGAGCGAAATTGTTCAGATGTTGATAAAACACTTGGGGTTACTAAGATAGATTAAAGGAAGTTCTTAGAAATCACGACAAATTTCTGTCTGAATGAGAGGTGTAAATGATGGGTTGCTTTTCGTTCTGAAGCTCAGGTTTGCAGAGCACACACTGAGCCTTCATGCCAGCAGGTTGTGCAGGGCCGTGGCCTGGGCTGAGGGTGCTTCTGCCAGGTGAGTCCTAGCTCCTCAGTGCACTCGGCTCCCTGGCCCAGGGACCCCAGTGCATGTGACCAGCCTTCCCACCTTCCCCCTTGTGCTTCAGGGTGGATTATGTGGACTCTCTGGGACGGTCCCGGCGGTGCATGAGGAAGGATTTGCCAGACCTGCTGGAGATGGACAAGAACCTTCAGGGGAGACTGTAAGTGCTGTTGTGTGGACCTTGCCTGGTCTCAGATGTGGCTAACAAACAGGTGGTTTTAAGCGAGAGGCTATTCTTGTAAGATGTTTTTTAGTGGATAAGAATATTTGTTGGAGCAGTTTTAATGGTTAGCATATCCATACACATGTAACCTATACTCAGAACAGCCTGAATGACTGTTCTTTTCTGGTTTTGGTTATTCTTTACTGAGAAGGGGTCTTGCTGTGTTCCTAGGTGGCCTTGAATTCATGGGCTTGAGCAGTCCACCTGCCTCAGCCTTTCAGGTGGTGGAGACCACAGGCAGGACTGGCTCTAATGGCCCAGTTTGTGCAGTTGTTTGGAACAGTGTCTTGTTACAGACAAGCGTAGAGACAGAGCCCAGGCCAGCCCAGCAAGCAACCCTATGTGGACAGACTCACCTTGAGAAGAGACATGTATCCCTGAGCCAGCGTGGCAGCTAGCTTCTCACTTTTTCTTTACACATCTTGGAAGTCAAGGCCTTCATTAAAAGCTAATTTTTTCTGAGCAAACCCCGGGGTAACTGGCTAAAACATCCTAGGAGAGAGAAACTCTCTTACACAGGGGCACTTTGTGGGCCTCCCTTGCCCTGCAGGTTGGCCTGGGCTCAGTGCAAGGAGCCCAGAAATCTTGGCCATTAGCAGGACAGGAGGCTGCTCAGAGTGAACTGGAGTCTTCTTCTACCTGGGCGCCTCCACTGTCAGTCCAGGACTGGGTGCTGAGTGGGAGGTCCCAACATGGCAGCAGTGAGTCTTGGCTGTGTTTCAGGAGGGAGAGCAGCTTAATGGTCTTTTTTTTCTGGTGGTGAGAGACCCCTGCGGGGACCGTGTTCCTTTCTCGTGGTACTCACCTGGCAGTGGTGCGTCCCTTCCCTCTCCTGCTAGTTTTGTGAGTCCTGCCAACGAGAAGACGCTGCTGTCGGAGGACATGAGGAAGGAGCTTCAGCGCCAGCAGTGGGAGGAAGAGGAGCGGGAGGCCCTGCGGAGGCCTGTGGGGCCCGTGCACTATGAGGACATTCGGGAGAACGGTATTGTGTTTGCTCACACTGCTGAACACACATCCGCCCAACCCAGATAGACACATGAGGTTCTGCTCAGCTCGCTTCCCAGCCTCACAGTCCACACGCTTTGACATTTCCTAGCAGAGGGCTGTGAAGCTGGGAGCTTCGTCCTTAGCAAAGTGAGGGTGGGCAGGGCAGAAACTCATGGCCTTTGTTGTGCTCATTGCCCATAAGCAAGACAGAAACTGGCTGCTACTGCTGCTGCCACCGCAACTACTGTTCCCACTTCACTGCCTCCTTTAAACTTGTGCACACGTCATGTTTCTTGCTTTGGTAGAAAGTTTGCCTTGAATGTCATAACTGATGAGGAAAATCTAATCTTCTGAACAATTTGACTCTTTCCAGAGGCCCGGCAACTTGGTGTTGGATATTTTGCTTTTGCCCAAGACAAAGAGCTGAGAAACAAGCAAATGAAAACCCTGGAGATGCTACGGGAACAGGTACAAGAGCTCCAGAGGACGTGGGAGGGAGGGGCCGAGCAATTCTGTGAGTTAAACTGGGAATTTAAATTGACCCTCAGAATGCCATCATGTAGCTGGGCATTGTGCACACCTGTGATCACTTGGGAGGCTGAGGCAGAAGGACCACCATAAATAAGTTGGAGGCCAGCCTGGGCTACACATAATGTTAAAGGGCAGCCTGGCTCAAAAAACCCCACACAAAAAAACAAACCAGTATTGAATAAAGGTGATTGCCATGCTGTTTTGGTATTTCAAAATGTAAAATTAAAACTGTTTCAAAAGTAACCCGTATCTAACATCTGGCTTCCTTTTTTGAGGTAGCTGGGTGACAGTGTAGAAAGTTATTGAAAGAATTAATGAAGAAAATTGGATGGCTTTCTTTTCTTCTTTCTTCCTTCCCTTCACTCCCTTCCTTTTTCCTCCTTTTTCTTTTCTTCTCTGTCTCTGTCTCTCTCTTTCATTTGTGGTGGTCCTAGGAGTCAAACCCAGGAACTTCACACTGAACCACAGCTCAGCCTTTTTTTATTTTTCATTTTGAGACAGTGTCTTGCTAAGTTGCTAAGTTTCCCAAGCTGGGCTCAAACTTGTGACCCTCCTGCCTCAGGATTATAGGCATAACACCCCCATGCTCAGAGTGGATGGTTTTCTTGAATCTGAAGGGTTCCAGGGTGTTCTGTGAACTAGACTGCATAAGACACCAGAGGCCTGTGTAATGCCTCATAGGTCTTCATTTTCAGGGTCTCTAGGATAGCCTCTTAGTGGTGTCATAAAGCAAATAATTTTTAAGTTTCTGTTCTATTTAGACAACAGATCAGAGAACGAAACGAGAAAACATAAAGGAGAAACGAAAGGCCATATTAGAAGCAAGACTTGCCAAACTTCGACAAAAAAAGATGAAAAAATCAAAAGAAGATGGGACAGAAGAAGAAAGCAGAGGTACATCAAGGCTTCGATTTCTGCACATGGGAGGGGAGGGAGGCTCTGAGTCCCCACCGTCTCGTTGACACACTTGGCAGTGTGGGCAGCGGCACTTGGCTTTATCTCGGAGCAGGCAGCTCACAGCCAGGCGTCTGCTAGGCGCGTTCCTAAGCAGAGTGAGGCAGACAGGTCTGCAGAATCGCTGACAGCGGACAGTGTTAATGACTCTCAGTTGCTTCTTAGAGGGTTACAGTTTAGTAACAGAGACTTAGAGAAAAGGTATCTTAAGATAAAATTTAAGTGTACATGTATATGACTTTACACTGACGTGTTTAAATCTAGATTTATATTTCAAGCATGTGGAAATAGCGTTGCACACATGCATGGGACCCATATGATACATGGTTGTGTACACACATTGTGGGGTTTTTTTATCTGGGCAAACATGTCTGTCTTCAGACTCTTACTGAGTTTTTATGGCAGAAACATTCAGCACTCCTTCTTGAACACTGGATGTTGGGGTTTTGTTCATGGCTGTAGTTTTTCCTGTGGTATACTGGCTGTTTTGTCCTTTGAATGTAGATCACGTAGTTGGTAGTGAAGTGTTCAGGATGTGCAGACTGCCAGTGCAGGAGTGCTGCCCAGTGGGCAGTTTGGAGCTTGGGGCCAAGTCCCTTTGGTAGCCCTGTGAGCGCTGCACTCCGTGAGCTCATGTGAGGTGGCTTAGGTCAGAGCTGAGCTGCCCTGACACAGGGACTCCTGAGGAAATGAGTATTGGCTTCTCTGTCACACGTCAGAGCAGGTGAGCAGGGATGTATCTGGGGCAGTGCAGGCTTGCCTAGGGTCGTGTAGTCCCTGGCAAGACTCTTTCGAGTCTTGGTGTCATTTCATGGCTGATACCTTTCTTGTGGCACCTGCTGCTGAACCTGCCCAGGTGAGGGGCAGAGCCCATGTCCTCGTAGGAAGGTGAGGCTGAGGTTACCATAGTTTGGTTCTTCCATTGGCTGAGCTCAGGCCCACACTGCAGGGGATGCTGGGAAATGGTCTTCCCAGTAAGGAGGCCACACACCCCAGTGAACCTGAGGGCAGGCGTTCTCTTCCCAAGGCACAAGGGGAGCTAGTGTATAGGGACAGAGATGGCCTCCCTACAGCTGAGGGTGGCACTTACCTCTGGGCCAAGCTGTGTTTAGCTTTAAAAGATCCAGGGAAGATGAGGAAGTGGACAGACATCTCTAATGTCACATAAATGCTGGCTCCAGGATGTGGAGGCCCTTCCTGGTGTGTCTTTTGCTCTGCCTCCTGCACATTTTATTCCCAGAAGATGGGAGCTGCCACCAGAGCATTTTTGAGAAAATCATTTTCTTTAAAAATTATACAGTGTGGCCCAAATGGAATAGCCTTGTGCTTCATCTTCAGTTGTCACTCACTCGGTGATTGGGGGCTGGGCTCCTGCTGTCAGTACAGGTTGGGAGTAGGCAGCATGGGCACTCAGAGTGCCTTAGGCCCAGTCCCTGCCCCTAGCACCTACTGCCTGTGTCACTGGGATGAATTATCTCATCAGTGAAGTGGGAACGCTGAATCCCTTCAATTCCACAGGACCCAGATGATCTGCTGTGTGCACGGTGCTGAGTGAACCTGTGACCTGGGCTCTGGCAGCCTTTCTGTAGATGCTGGTCTTTAGTACCTTTACTTCCAGGATTAACACATTTAACATTTGTATTCTAACAAGGTCTTCTTTCCTACAAACCTAGATGGTGATGCTGTAGGACCTTTGCTACCAGAACCTGAGCCTGTGCCGACCCCGCCTCCAGTCCAGAGCAGCAAAGTAGAAGTCATCACCCAGGAGAGGAGGGACACACGGCCTGGGGTGCCTCACATACGGGAGTGGGACCGCGGGAAAGGTGAGGGATGCATAGCGACTTCTACCCAGTGTCATCTGTGTGCTCACCTCATACGCTGCTAGGACCCAGGGCCTCGTGTGTGCTTTGCAGGCGCCAACACTGATCTGTCCCTAGCCCACCAGAAGCGGTAGCTGGGGACTGACCATTAATATTAGCAGCCTCCCAGTTAGTGTAAAAGGGCTAAATTGTGGGGGAGTGGGTATGTCATGAGCAGTCCTTGGAGGCATTGGGAAACCTCAGATTACTGATTTAGGTTCTCCAGCACCCCAGACCCTGTGTATAAACAGGAAGATGGGCAGCGTGACTACAGGGACCCCAGGGAACACATCCTGCCCCACAGTGATGGTTCCAGGAGATTGCTACCTGTGCTCCTCCCGTGTGGTGTCATAGGCTGAGGGTTCCCTGTTGGGAGCCAGTTCGAGCCTTGTGGTTAGGGTAGTAAGGACTGTGTGGAGCCATTTCTTTAGCTGAGTGAGGATGGTTCTCTGCCAGTCACCAGCCTGGCTTCACCTGTGCCCCTGTGGGGTGCATAGCTTTTCTCTGAATTCACCATGGAGCCCACCACGGCCTCTCTGGAAGAAGGTTCATACAGTCTTTGACTGAACATGAACGCAAGGACATGAACACAAGTTGCTCAAGCTCATAAGACCCAAAACCAAAGGAGAATTGTCAGACCACTGTGACAAGTGGAGATGAAATAAACACCACGTAGATCTGGACAGGTCCTGCTGGCATCTTCCAAAACTCCACCAAGACACAGTCTACCATGCCATGTCATGCAAGTGATGTGACTGCTTCACTTTTCATACTCTAGTTCATTTTAGTGCTTTTTTAGCATTGCCCTTAGCCTGCCAGCCTTCTCTTCAAAGCCCTGCTCTGAAATCTCCCTGTTGGGAAGTAGTCGCTGTCTTTTCTTAGTCTGGTCTCACACTTTTTGCAGGTGTTACTTATATATCTTGTAACAGGATTTTCTTGGTGCTATCCTTACTTTCTAGAGAACTCTGGTTCTCTAGAAATCTGTAAGTTTGGCTGGGTGTGGTAGCACATACTTGTAATCCCAGCACTGGGAAGGCTGAGGCAGGAGGATCACTGAGTTCAAGGCCAGCCTGGACTATATAGTGAGATAGTGGCTCAGAAAACCAAAACCAAAGTTAAAAAAGGAAGAAAAAAAAGAAAAGAAATCCATAAGTGTAACTGATTCTCAAATGGGTTCTAACACTACTCTTTCTCCTTTTCACTAGAATTTACCTTCGGACACTGGTCCACGAGGCAGTCAGCTCTCCGGGCTGAGCGAGACCCTGAGTTTGCTCCACCATCAGATTACTTCGTGGGTCAGAAAAGAGGGGGCTCTTCAAGCAGCCAGACATGGAGCAGACCCGGGCCGGCACCGAGCTGCCCTGGGCAGCAGGCGGGCCAGGACCAGGAGCCCCACTCTGTGCATGGACCACCCCCACCTGTGCCTGGAGGCCCCCCACGGGCTCCCACAGTCACCTTCGCAAGTCTGGATGACATGATCTCATACTATAAACAAGTGACATGATCCCGGCAGCATTCTGACTCGGCTTGTACCATGAGTACAGTAGAAGACAGTGGGCCTTGGGGCTGAGCCAGCCTTCGTCCTCCTGCCCTCCACTCAGGGGCAATAGGTTCCTGGCCCCTTGCTGCCGTCCCCTTGCTGCTGCAGCACAGCCTCCCTGCCCCACTTCTGCATGGGGCAGGCAAGTCTGCTATAAAACTGGATGCTGTAGTACTTGTGGCCCTGTCTCTGTCACCTGAACCCTAGCTTGGGGTCAGGGGATCCCTTCCACTCTTCCCAGCTGGGCAGGTGGAGGTTTCACTCCTAAGGCTCACTTTTAGTCAGGTGGAGGAAGCAGGGGCCCAGGGCACCCCATGGGAGGGCCTTACATGGAAGCAGAAGGACCTTGAGTCTTTGGCCTCTGGGATGCAGTTGTGGGACAGTGTCCGATCAGGCACTGAGAGACCAGGTGGAGCAGTACCTCCATAATCCAGGAAGCCAACAGAGAGAGTCATAGGCTTCCCTTGTCATGTGTCCTGCACTCCACACCCCTGTGCACTGTGGTCATTTGACACGTGTGCCAGTGATTGGCATCCTGGGCTGCAGGGCCTGCTCTGAGGCCATGTTCCTAATGGCGGTAATCAAGAGTTTTTAGCTCCTGAATCACCACCCAACGCCACTCACTACCAGGCCTGTCTTCTGAGTTAGACTTGGGCCTGTGTGGTGGGGTGGGAAGGGATCAAAGGCCACCCACAGTCCTGTGCCTGGATCCTGTCACAGCTGTGGGGCAAGTAGCTGGGATTTGGTCACAGCCCCAGAACTCCTGTAGCCAGCTCCAGGCTGGTAGCTCTTGAAAATCTTAGCACAAGTTTATTTTTAGTGCTACAGGTTGAACCCAGGACCTTCACACTGAGCTGCATCCCAACCCTTCTTTAATTTTGGAGACCAGGGTCTCTGTAAGTCACCATAGTCCCAACCTGGATCTTGAATCCTGCATCAACCTTACTGCGTGCAAGGATTACAGATGTGCACGTGTCTAGCTAAGCACAGGTCTCCAAAGTTTGCTGAGGCTAGGGAGGGACAGAGGAAAGATCCCTCCATCCCTGGCCACTTGGTAGCCTTGGCCCCAGCCCCTCAGTGTGCTTGGCTGTGGCATGGATGACACCTGGTATGGCAGGATCTGGACTTGTGCTTTCTCTAGTGCTTGTGGCTCTTGTCTTGCCCAGTATGCAGCAGCTTTAGACAAAGACCCAGGCCCTAGAAACTTCTCTCTGGGAAGGACAAAGGACAAAATGCCATATCTCTTTGTTATTCTGTTATAGGCCTCACCAGGCTAATAACTAAGTAAATGCACACTAAAACATGCTAACCTAGTTGCGTTGTTTGTAGAAATTCATAGGCTGTTCTTAAAACTCATTTGGCTGTGCAGGAGACCAGAGTAGCCACATTAATCGTGTTAGGAACAAAGCTGGAACTCCCTTCATGGTTTTAAGATGTCCTACAAAGCCTCCATGGTCCCTGGCACAGTCCCTGAAGGAATAGAGAAATCCACACTGCTAGTCAGGCAGCTGTCAACAAGGGTGCTGGCCCCATGGGGGAAGAGCAGCATCTCCAGATTGCCTGTGCTACCTCCTAGGAGGAGCAGGAGCTCCCAGCTTTTCC